>JADKLZ010000728.1:21810236-21846860 GCA_021533235.1 Biomphalaria straminea
TCATTTTACACTATTGCAATTCTCAACAGATCTATTTTTAATATAGCACAATAACTGATAGGATGATTTTATTGATTTTTAAGATAAATATTAAAAGCTCTTTTCTAATTGATTCTTTTTGGAAATTTCCATTTTAAAGTGCTAAAATTAATTGAAAAAAATCAAATATTGTTACCAGTTTAAGATTTGAATATATTGTTTTGCAAAAAAAGAAAGAACAAAATGGCACAGAAATGATGCTAACTTGGTTTAGGCTATATTGGAATTTAAAAAAAAAATTCTATTAGCCACTTTTTTCTACAAATGTCAACTGGCATGCAGTTACAAATTTACACACGATAACATAAAAACTGTTAACTTGATCAAATATTTTTGTATAGACAAATATAAATTATAAAAATAATAGAATTTAAAATTACACAAATTTTGTGCCTAAACAATTGACTTTAAGGCAGGAGCGAAGAATGATTGATAAAGAGCTTAAGTGTATTAAAAATCTAGACATTTATATCTGAGTGTGATCATTATTTCCAGTTCAGTCTCTTGATTATTTAGGTCTGGCAGAGAGGAAGTAATGGAAATATAGACTGCAAAAAATTTTAACTACCTAAGCAGAGGACGTATTACATTGATTTAAACTTAAAAAAAAAAAAAAAAGCAATACTTACCATGATCCCAAACTCCTCTTTTACATTCATGACATACTGCATCTGCCATTGGACACGTACAGGCATGAGTTTGTAAACATTTCTTACTGTGACAAACCCAAGCCTCACAAAAGTCACATATAGCTCCCTGGGTGATACAGAAAAAAAACAAAAATTAGCAGTCCTAATAATAATAATTAGAAGAATTATCAAACATTTTACTTATGGTATATCTGATGTTGACAAAAGGGTTATAAGCCATTTTATAGCCAAGTAAAGAAGGTATAAACAGACACCTGTTAATACCAAAATACAGGATAGCATGAAAAGAACAAAACTTCATGTCACCAATACTTTAAAAGAATTCTGGTTGATTTATTTCATCTATATCTGCCCCTTTAACTTTTTTCATAGAGGTCTGTGATAGTTTTGAGTAAGAAATCCCACCACTCTTCTCAGTCAGCAGTTGTCCTTAGCAGCATATTAAGAGTGGAGCTGGTCCATTTTTTCATTATGTCCTGCCAACTTTTCTTTGAATGACCCTTTCCCATGTTACCTTGAAGTATGACTTTTAAAAGCGAGCATGTCTTACAACATGAACCAGCTTAGCATTAGTCTCTTTACAGTATTGAGATCTTCCTTTTTGCCCATCAGAGTGTTGATTGCTAAAAGTACCAACTCATTTGTTTGTTTTTTTCTAAGACCTAAGAGTTCTCTGTAACAATTACTCTCAAAGGCTTGTATTCTTTCAGCCTCAGCATTCAACGTTCACAACCAGTATCAGTTTATTTTATTCTTAATTAATAGACCTATATGGTTGATTATGGAACCAAATATACTGAAAATCTATTAAAAAAAAAAACACAAATTCTTACATAGTTAAAAAGTATTATAGCTTTTCTAAACAGCCCAAAGAAGATGTGAATTCTAATCTAATGTGTTGCTCAAAACTTTGCCAAAGGGAACCCCCCCTCTATAAACCAGAAATTTTAAAAGCACCCCCTTAGCCAGTTGGAAATCTTGTGAGTGCTGTAAGCTTTCACAGTGGAGTCATTCATTAAAATTAATCCATAATGTCCTCTTTTTTTTTTTTTTTTCAGAAATAGTGATTTGTAGATAATTTTAAAGTGTTTTGTATACTAGAGTTTTTTTTTTTTTTTGGAGATAGTAATTAGAGAAGCAGTAGGTTTCCCCTCCAACCAGCAATAAAGTCTGTGAGCGTGATGTAACCTTCCCAGTAGTGTTCGGGGCCAAGCCCCAGCTCTACGTTTTTCCTGCGTTCTGAGCTTGATAACATTTCTTAGAGTAAGAAAAGTGCAGGTACAAAACAATGTTAAAGTAACAAAGAATGGGACAGGACAATATTGAAACATTTTCTTGCATCATAGCACCGTATTCATTCTAGTTAAAAAAAAAAAGTTGCAGATCAAATTTATTTTAATTAGGAAGCAGCACTGGCCAATACTTAAATGTGAGAACATATAGCACATGCACATCTGTAATGAGTGTAATTGTTGTAAGGTCTTCTATGACTATTCTAACATAAGAATGTTTTGAGTTGATATTTGGGCAGAAGCTTTTCACCAAAAAGGTAAACACTTTAAAAGGTCCTTGTTAGAAGATGAAATGCATTTAGAATATTTAAATGTGTAAAACCTGTTAATAATGTCCTTTTCCTTCAACAATAATCAAACATGGATTGATACAACATTTCTTTTTTGCCCCTTGAGAAAAGAAAGTGACTAGCTTCACAGCAACCTTTTTTTTTCCAGATCATCGAGTCTCCCTTGAGAGGACATGGGCCCCTTTTGAAAGTGCACCCCAAAGTTAAGGAAAGACTGCAATAAAGACTATCATCAGTTTTCTTTACCATTCTCAGTAATGCAGAAGATTGAAATGTTAAATCTCTTACCACTAAACCTAGTCCAGTAACATATTGTCCAGCATGTTTCACAGCACAGTCACCTCCCTTGGACATGCACTTTATTTTTCCTAAAAAATGAACATTTTATATTTACATATATGTACTTTGTCCTTTTTCGTCTAACAAAAAAAAGTAAAAGAATAATAAAATTTAATGTATATACCAGCCGGATATGACCTGCATCTTTAGCTTGTGTGTCACTAATCTAATGCATTGATTTAGATCTGTCATACACGGGGAGATGTTCCCAGAATTCTTTTATAATTTTTACATAAAATGAAAGTGGACTATCTAAATGGGGTTTACCTGATTTGTATAATATTTGAATTACATTTTCTTATTGGCAAGTGGTCATCACTATTATTATAAGTGAGTGGTTAGAACCAAGAATTGTATATATATATATATTTATTTATTTATTTTGCGAGTGAAGATTATACTGCCATAGATTGATTGCACACTTTGATTTATGATTTATGGCTTTAAAAAATACTCCTAAGAAAGAATCTTGCATATTTTATACTAACCACACTGAGCACAGACTGGCATACGTTGAATCATATTACAAAAGTAACAAAATGCTCTGTTTTTCTGGGTTCTGAAAAAAAGTCAATGTAAAAAATGACAAAAACTTTAATAAATATTCCATCAGTAAAAAAAACAACAACTAAACACAAAGTTGAATATTTTTACAAACAAAAAAAAAAAGTTTAGAAAAATAACAAAATTGTAAAAAAAAAGAAATAAGCTTAGAAATTGAACTGCACTTTACGGACACAAAAAAGGGATAAAAGAAGAAATGAAACAAAGGATTAATGATCATTTAATCACTTATAAAATATAATTAAAATAAACTCTGCAAAAAAGTACTTTACCTTTTACAGTAATCACATTCCTGGTAAAAAGATAAAATCATAAAGAATTACTAAGTGTCTTCACAAATAACTGGTACCGGGTAACATGGAAATGTAAAGAATTAAAATACCCGGTAATTCATTCTTAAGGAAACTGATGTAATAGCTATTACTTTGCAATCAATAACTGATGTGATCGAACCACCCGTTTAGAGGCCACCAACCATAATTGTTGATGAATCCCTTAAGCATGATGTGCACAAACTCTTCAGAATATTTCACCACTCTCAGGATACAACACCTGTGCTGGCTTAGTCATGTCTAATGGAAAATGAGCAACTTGCAACTGGCACACAAATAAAAAGTCCACCCATCTCCGATCTACAGTGATGGGAACAGACTCTACAAAAATTTTAGGAAATTTTTGAAATTGTGTTAACACCCCCACCCCCCATCCCCGTAATCTACAACATCCCACTCAGAATAGAATAATGTCATAAGCTGAGTGGTATGTCCACAGAAAATGCAATGACAGTTATATTTTAATCAGGTAACAACTTGACTGTATCCCAAAACCTGAAACAACCATTTTTTGTTCAAAGATTTATTAAAGAACATTACAAATGGTTATTATTCCATTGTTTTAAAATACGAAACCTTCTTAGAGATGTCTTCATAATATGTATTCTCTCTCTGTTACGGAAAGGTATATTCTTAGTTCCTATGTGTATCTCATAGATACTAGAACTTAAAACCTCCTCATCAACAGAGTCTGTAGTATATATAAACTTATTTCAACTATTTGTATATTTAATTGACATTTGATTACTATATAATGACATTTGGAGAGAAGGTATTAGACCTATTTTCATTTTTTTCAAGCAGAATTTCTTTTTCAACTAGATCTATAGGCTATGTAGTTTCCATGGCTTTCACGACCAAAATAACTTTGACGGACTTTTCACAGCTGTGTGGGTAATATTTTTATTAAATCTACAGTAGATCTAGACTCTAGATCCAGGTCACTAAAATTCGCAGTCTTTTCACGGCTGTGTGCGAATTATCTTCATTGAATCTATCGCAGATCTAGAATCTATAATAGGCTCTATAGATTTTAACAACAAATCACTAAATCCGCAGATTTTTCACTGCTCCACAGGGTTAGTAATTATGTTCACTAGATTCTAGTGACCTAGTGATTTAGCGTAAATCTAAAGTCTATATCTAAGTCACTAAATTCGCGGACTTTTCAAGGTTCTCTGCGAATTATCTTCACTAACTCTACCGTTAATCTAAATTCTAGATCTAAGTCACTTAATTCCCGGACTTTTCACAGCCGTGTGCGATTTATCTTCTCTGACTATACCTTAAATCTAGAAACTAAGTCTAAGTTACTAAATTCGCGGACTTTTCACGGCTGTGTGCGATTTTATCCTCACTGATTACAGTAGTAAATTTCGTAAAACTAGAGTTTAGATCAAAATTTTTTCGCCGTTTTTTTTTTTACTTTACACTAGGCGTTAAATTTTATAATGAAATTCATGGTGTTTTCCAAGTTTTCAAGGTGGCTACGAACCATCGAAAGTATTGAAATTAAAGAAACTAGATATCTTATTAAATGTAGAATTAGAATATATCTATTTAGAATGATTCAAACCATTTAAGTCACTATAGTCTACACTGAGATCAACAAGACAATACGATCCAGCGAGTTTTCTTTTAAAAATGGAACTTATAACTGTGTCAAAAGACCGGTCGCATTTTTCCAAAAATGGAAAAATAAAATAGGATTTTTTTTCATTACAAAAAATGAAGAAAAAAAACTCTGATTTTCTTTTTTCCGAAAAAAATGTCGGGAACATTTCTGATTTTTTGCTTGAAAATCGGATCAGAAGAAATTTTCGGAATTCCAAAAATTTTCGGAAAATTCCCATCACTGGATCTATATATATATATGTGTTTTATATTTGTTTTACAGATTATGCAATCCTCTAAAATAATTAGACTTTTGTTTCTGAAAAAATCAATTTGGTAGGCCATTTATGTAAATAAGAAACAGTAGTGGGCCTAAGACTGTTCCTCGAGGCCTTTGAACTGTACTGTTGCTTCCATGAAATATTTTCATGATATCATATTCTATGCAGGTTTTTGTTAAACAAGATTTTAAAGTTTCTTTAATGACTGGCAAAATTGTTTGAATTTAATGTGCGGTTTTCAGGATTTTTTTACAAGTAGAGATATTGCAACATAATGCAATTATAACCCATATAGGATCTAGATGTTCGACCAAGCATAGCTGTCAAATGATATTAAAAGGGCCAGAAGAGAATGAGTATTTGTAAAGTAGTCTTGGCAGTGTATGCCTATTATGGGGCGAATGCACCATTGATTGGAAGCAGTCGAGAAACCTTAGATGCCTTATTATCAAGCACCCAAGTCTCAGAGCCATACAAAAGTGTGGTTAGAACTACTGCATTATAGACATTGGGAGGTGAAGAGACCATTCCACCATACTCTCTTTTGGAAGCGACCAAAAGCACTTAGTCAAACTTAGTCAAAGGTCGTAATGTCGACAGAAGCTTTCAGAAAAGAAACTTTGATGCCCTGACACTGCTGACATAGCACTTGTTTAAACTATATAGGTAGCTGTGACCTTGCTTATTAAAGATTACATGGAATATCACCTGAATATCACATTTTTTTTTATCTTCATGACTTCATGTCTAGTGGGTAACTTTACGGTAAAGGTATCAACAAAGATGTAGATATCTAAATCTCGATAAAATATTTTTAGAACAAGCTGAACATCACAAACCAAGAAGTTTTTAATATTAAACCCATTTTTATACAAATTGAAGCCAAATACTGAAATTGTATTATCAATTGAAGCATCCCAGGTGAAATCTACTTTATCTAGGCATTTGTTTTAGTTTGCTGAATTCGTGTAATACACATATATTATATAGAGTAGGTTCTTATACTTTGAACACCCATTTCGGGAACTAGGTCAAATTTTTATTTTATTTTTTTATTTGGTGAAGGTTTAACTTACAAAAAAACTGAAAGCAGATTCTTATTCTGCAACTAAAGGACTATAAAAATAGATGTGTTCCTTTGTATTACTACCAATAGTCAAGATTTTATTTAAAAATAAAGTAGGTCACTCCATGCACCTTTTTTGAACGCAGTTTTTGGGCTTTCTCCTCCAGTTGAACAGTGAGCACCGGCATTGAACACCACTATGTAATTTGCTAATAAATTATGTCTGTGTTACTTAAAAATTATTTAGATTGTAGTAAAAGAAGTAGATTCACTTTTGCAATATGCATTAATAGTTTATTTCCTCATACTCTCTCTCTCTCTCTCTCTGTATATATATATATAATTATATATATATAATATATTATTATATATATATATACATATTTATATTATTTATATACCTGTATAATCTATGTGTAGAAACAGACAGAAATAAATTTACATAGATAATAGATCTATAAATTATTATAATTTAATAAACATTATATTTATTTTCTCTCTATATTTCTTTTAATTCCCAACCAAGGACCCTCTTCTTCTTTTCACAATTTGGATGTCATTTTGTTACACCTTGACATCTCCTCCCTCCCATAGGTGATTATATTTCTTTTCTTAACTCTCCCCTCCCCCTTCCTGCCTTTTTGATAGGCTGTGATACTACATGCTTAGTGTATAGGCTGCCCCTCCTCACCTCCTGCTCATCTGGTATAATCATGGGCAGGTCTCTGGCTTCAAATTAGCAGCCCGCACTTTTTCTTTCATTCATAAATTATATATTCTTGATATCTCGATCTAGGTCATATTTATTCATTTAAAAAAATCATAGATTTATTAATCCCAATAATATTCCTAATTACGATTTTGATGTTTTCAAAGGCGAAGAATGAGCTGATTTCATTATTATTTGTTTGGACACCCCCTTTTTAAATTTTATTTAACAGCTAACAGTATAAATGTGATTGGAATGTCTTTCTAAAAATGTTTGGAAGCTTATTTTGATATGCCTGTCAACCTAAGATCAAATAGGCTCATAATATAGCCTTCATCCCTTGTATGGGTATGAATTGCCCGGGGAGGTTAAAACAACAGCTTTACATACATGGGTACCAAGAATCTTAAAAACTTCCATATTCTTTGAAAAAAAACGGAACAAAAATACTGGAACTTATCTAAAATTGGACTGTCCAGTCCCGAAACATCATTTTTAGCTCCAAACATAAAAACAATGAGTTATAAACAAAAAAAGCGACCCGTTCAAGGCAGGTGAATTCTATGTGGTGTTCAAAGTATTTATAAGGACTTCCTGTAGTCTAGTGTAGATCTATCTACTAGATGAGATCTATCTAAAGTATCTATATAGAAATATAGATAGACTCTAGTCTCTAGTTCTAGATATATTTAATAATAGTATAGATTGTATGAGTATAGGCACTCTATTACTATAGAATCTATACACATAGATCTATATATTATTGGTTAGATCTAGAGTCTAGATCTCTAGTAACTCTAGATTAGATAGAGGCTTAGTAAAGCTCGTTCGGCTACGCCTACGAAAGCGTTTGACTTACCATCAAATGATTGCAAGGTCTTTGATCAAGACCTCTTTCGTACTGAGCATTATTGATTGCTTTCTGTCTCTCTTTCTGTTTTTCAGCCTTTTTCCTCTGTCCTGTTTTCTTCTTTGGCATGGTTTACCTAAATTAGTCAATAATAAGTCTATATTATCTTTATCTAGATCTAATAGATCTAATAATTAAAATCAGTTTCAGTAAAATCGTGGCAAAATCTCAGGGCGCAGACATTTTTAAAAGGGGCTTGAATCAGCATTCCTAAAATAAAAATGTGAGTTATGTACCTTGTCATTAAGAAAAGCATAGATCTAGTAGTAAAAAATTAACGTACTGCCTACATCAATTAGTTATATATGGATCTTTTCTATTATTTTTTCCCACCTATTAATTATATTATTAATATTTACATCTAGATCTAGATCTAGATCCAGCATTTCCATGAGGCAGTCCATGTCACCATGTGGAAGTGAAATACGGCGAAATAATGATGAGTATGAGTGTCGAACTATTCCACTAGATATTTTTTATTATTAAGAAAATAGGCCTACTTAAGAAAAATCAAATAAAGCTCACTTTAGAAAAAAACAAAAAACAATCAGAATTATTTTTCTGCTATACATAAAATAAGTAGGCCTACTGTACTGGTTGAGTGTTGCATTTTTGGCAATGAGTGTTGCATCAGTTACTATCCCAGGTATTTATAAAAAGTATATGGTTTCCAAGGAGATCGTGGGCCTCTTTGCAAATAGTAACGTCTGTAACATATAAGATCTAGATCTAGTCTTTCTTTCTTTTAACTGGAGTTGGGCTTTCCGAAACATAAGAAAGAAGTTCGCTTTACCAAAAGTCCATAAAAACATACTTTTTTTTCCCTCTTGTAGGCTACTTGTACTTGTACATGGCCTAATTATATTAGGTAGGCCTATAGGCCTAATGTCTTGTATTTAAGTTGCCTTTTAAGTAGGCCTATAAACCAAAATGTCTGATATTACACAATTTTTCATTATTTGAAGCATTAGAGAAATATAGGACTCTAAAGATACAGCGAAAAAGAGAGAGAGAGAGAGAAACAAACTGAAGCAGGAGGAAAGCGGAAAAATAATAAAAAGTGGTTAATCATAAAAACAAAACGCAATAATGACACTGGCAAGGGCTCCACGATGATCTGCTGACCACTGTCAAAAAAAAAATGCTAACTGAAAAGTTGTCTCATATCATAAGGCACTCAGGGCTCACTTTCCGTCAGAGAAACGTTTCAGGGAAAAGAAGAAGAGACAGACAAAGAAATCAATATGACGGGATTGTTTTTGAAAGAGATTGAATGTATATTCGAGGCTAAAGACAGAGAGGAATGGAGAAAGACCGTCGACAGAGTATGTCGTGTGGTGCCCTAAGGGTCCCAACAGGCTAAGGAATAAGTGAAGGTAATAGAACGTAACTGGTGGACCCGAAAACCTTCTTTGAGGAGAATGTACAGTACGGTCTATAGGGCAGATGATTTAAATGTCATCGATTTCTGTGGCCTATGGTTAACGAGGGTATCATGTGGTCAGCACAACGACCAACTGCCTTTACTTTTCCCCAACTAATGCCAGGATGACAGAGCTCCCGAAATTAAAAATCCCAGTTTTCACCAAGATTCGAACCCGGGAACCCGCGCCTCCTTAATGTACAGTATAGAGGAGTTTTTTTACTCTATCAGATCATGTGTCAAGGCTAAATGCTGATTGATAAGTTTTACTACCTTGTTATGGGGACTAGATATGCAAATTTCCGAAATAGCTGTGTCCATCTCTCATATATTTCCACACTTTCGACATCGACCAATAAAAAAAAAATAATTAAAATTTTCGCTATTTCTAGCCCTAGTAATTGGTTTTAATTGGCCAATGGCGGCGACAAATCCTTCCGCTGTGGGGATATGGAGTTTCAATTGTAAGCCATGTTAAGAAAGAAAATTTGTTTATCATTAAGCCATGTGTCACAGCAGAAGGTAATTTCTAATGCGAATCTTAAGTCCCGTGTCTTCCAAACCAATATTAACATAAAGATTGTCAGGCCCAGGTTGTCAATTCGAGTTTTATATTGTCAACATTACGAAATTTGTCTATCCAGTCAGCCGCTAGGTTGTCATGCACTGGTTAGAACCTAAACTCTGGCTAGTAGTCATTTAATGCGCCGTGGTTTTACACGTCCAAGTTGTGTATAGTGATTATTACGTTGTCACCAAGTTAACAGCAGATGTATTTTCTTTTATTCTAAATTAAGCATTGCTCTCCCCACCCCCCTCTCATTATAGGCCTACTTATTAGTCTGGGTCTCTCCAGCAGGTATCTTGATTGACCTCTCAGAATTGATCACGAGGTTATGGATTTATTTATTACCATTTTTTAAATATAAAATTATATTGTATTAAATACAATTATATTAGAGATATATGAATATATACAACACAATATAAGCCCTTTTTCATTCAGTCTGATAAGAAAATAATAATTATGTAAAACAAGCGAAAACATTTCCCAGCTTGACTGCCACTCAAAAAAAAAACAACAACAATTGATGAATCTATATATATATTTCTCAAAAGACAAGTTCAAAAGTTCAGACAAAAACAACAACAAGCAACAAGTAAATAAGGAAGATCCCATGGCGCAGCACGCGGTGTGAATGGAAATTGGTGCATCCCAATCCGCACTATTTTGTGAATGAAAGTGGTGTTTATATAATTCCCTTCTTCTCAATTTTTGTCATAATAGGCCTATTAAAAGTATTTCCAGATTATTGTGTGGTAAGACTATTGAAACTAGAACAACAACACACAGATAGAGTATACTCTCAGGTTTCACTTTAGAAGTACTTTAAGTAATATCACAAATTACGCACATTCGTTTATTAGACATGATTACGAAAGGTAACTCATCTCTCTATTCCTAGATCTAGATCTAGATCTAAAACTTGAATTCGACTCTAAGACAGTGTCTAAGATGATAGAACTTCTCTTCGCAGATATTAGTTTTATGCTTTAGCACATGAACATACTAATTATAGTCCATTCATTTCATATTTTAATCAAATTAACATTCAAATTTGTTTTTCTAAAGCATTGTTACATGAGTGCAACTCTATTCTTAATATCGCGTAAATTAAGGTCAACCATATTTAGCTCCATTCATAGAATATTTTATTCATGAATTCACGCATTCGCTTTACTTATAACAAGTAAATGGGAAGATCCCATGGCGCAGCATGGTGTGAATGGGAAATAATATATCCAAATCCGCACTATTTTCATTCACAAAATAGCATAGCATATTTTTTTTTTACTTTAAAAAAATTGTAATAATGTCCGGAAATTTCCAGGACTTTTTCGACCGGCGGCATAGCATTTAATAACATTTCAGGAGATTTCCAAGGGGCTCCTGGTAAATCAAGAGGCCGCGGGAAATCTGTTATATGTTATAAAATGGTTAAATTTAATAATTTATACACCTAAAATTTAACACGGGTCCAAAGAAAGTGCGGGACCCACTGTGGTCGCATATGTTGCAGTGCCTAAGGCCTACCCTGCAAAATAGCGGCGTAACAATATAATTCCAAATGGCTCGAAGGCTTTACGTGTTATGTAGCTCGCTTCTTTAACTTTAACATAATATTCAAATTAAAGCAAAAAGTACCACGACATGACGAAATGTGAACAAAAAAAAAAAAACGAATAAAAGTCTGCGACAAATAAACTGCTGGTGCAATAGAACTAACGAGATGTGATATGACCCCATCAATAAAAAAAATCAAAAACAATATCGTCTTATTGAAATCCACCACCACCCAATTCCGTCTGTCCATTGAAACGGTAGTTCTTTATTAAAATGTAAAAAAAAAATGCAACTTTGAAACTGGACACCTAAGATTTGAGATTCTTTCGCAATCTCATTATCTTTTTTTTTTTAATTTTGTTTCAATACAAATTTAGAAGTCAATAACTCATTTCATTAGTCTTGTATTTTCTTTTCTAGATCAGTTCTTCTCTGTGCCTTTTGTTTTTTAGTTTTTATTAAGATCTCGGCTAATATGGTTTACTTAGAAAAAAGTCTAAACAAAGTACAGTAAAGTACATTAATGAATTACGTTTGTATATAGAGTTGGCTTTATTTTCAATCCCTAATGCTATACATGTTTGAAAAAGAAACCTTTTTTGTCAGTGGCGTAGCTAGGGTGAGGGGAGGAGGGGGGAGAATTTGAAAATACTTCCGGGCCCCCACTTGAAAGGGTCCCCAAATTAGTGGGTTTTTTTTACATGAAAAATTAAATATTACGCAAAATGCTGGGGCCCCCAAACAGGTCAAGCCCATCGGAGCCCCTAACGATGGAAAATTCATAGCTACGCCCCTGTTTTTTTTTTACATTTAAAGTTTCAATAAGCTTTCAAATGACATTTTGTTTTTCCTTTTAATCATCAAGCAATAAACTTGAGCTAGAGATGCCAAACGAGGAGACTCAGGCCTTCATTTCAAATAGTTTTGCTTTGTATCGTATCATTGTATATCCTAGTGATGGTAGAACAAATTGCATATCCTTTACCAACGAAATCTCGGTTACGACATTAACATACTAAATGTTGTATGTATATTAACGAGTTTAATGCCAAACGTATTTAGCATCCTATTACTTGAGAGCGACAGAAAGCCAAAAACATGTGCGCGAGAACAAAATTGAACTTGGCCAGCAAAATTAGCTTTGTTTTCTTTTAAAATATAGATTACTTCCTGCTCCGTCTGCATCGATTGAATGACAGCCTGTCTGTTTGTCGAGTGGCAAAAAGCTTTGTTTTTAGACATCCAATTTTTGAATTATTTTTTTTGCGCCCATATTTTGTTTCAGCTTATCTTTCCTTTTTTTTCAGATAGTAGATCTAATGCTCCAAAACTCTTGACTACGCATACAGTAAGGTGATCAGAAGTCCCGACTTAGGCGTAACAGTCCCGCTTTGAGCCGTCTGTCATGCTTTTCATAAATGCCCGAGCGGGACGGCCACTGTCCCGCTTGTATAAAAAAAAAAGTCGATCAATGCCACGCTTCTATTTTATTTGTTAGTCTTTGGACTAATAACTAAAAGTAACGCCTTTCGGCGATTTCTTCTTGTTCCATTTTTTCATGTTTGCTGCTTAGCAGGCTCCTGTGTTAAAGACATTAGTATTTGCAGTATCCTTCCTTCTTCTCGGAAACTGAAGTCAGCACGTTTTCTTTAGACTTTTGGTGTGTTGTTATTTCGCTTGTTTCTTGCTGATTCTGTCAATCAATTCCAGCATACAGTATTCTTTCCCTTACCTCTTCTTTCTGTTCATATGGACATAAAGGCAGAGTTCTTGTGCATAAAGAAGTCAAGAAAAATCTACACCAGCCTCTTCTTTTTTTGAAGTAACGTCTGTAATATATAAGATAAGAGTGCGATGCATGAAATGTCGATCACAACTTCCTGTCGCACATGTTGCGGGTTTGTAAGAAAAAAAAAAAAAGTGATGTAGATCTAGCAGCGTAAACTTCATAGACATAAATAAATATAGACTGGCCAATAAGAGAGTTTTTATGAGGTGAAAATGTGTGAATTGCATTTGTGAATACTTCATTTATGTCTATGAGTTTTGTTTTATCTCTAAGCCTGAAGATCATGCAATTTTTAAATTGTTCATAATTCGGAAATCCGAATACAATAGATATACATATTTTTAAGTTACATGAAGTTACTTCCTTTTTCCAGTCTATATTTATGTCTATGGTAAACTTTTACGAAAATTTGTCTGAGAACCGGATATTTCAGAGAGAAAGAGAGAACTATTCGACTGGTTAACGCTTTCGGATGCATGTTATTTCTAGGCAAACGTTTCAGATAGCCTACAATTGTTTAAATTATTGTGAGTCTAGGCCTACAGTGTGCCTACATTGTATGTACATTGTGATACATATTGTAATAACCTCTAAGCTGAACATTTGTTACAAAAAATATAGGCTTGTTTTTGTTCACGTCCTATGATAACATCTGCCCCGCTTTTGCTCCGCAAATAGGCCTATCTGGTCACCCCATATAGAGCTATGTCGTTATAAAAGACCACAAACTTCATTGACGCTACTGTTCCGTATAAGGTTTTGATGTTCCTTCAGATTTGAAGTTAGTATTACGTTCTTGCCATAGACATAAATAAATATAGACTGGCCAATAAGAGAGTTTTATGAAACAAAAATTTGTGAATTGCAATTGTGTGTACTATATTTTATGTCTATAAATTTTGTTTAATCTCTAAGACTGAAGATCATGCAATTTTTTTAAATTTTTCATAATTCGGAAATCCGAATTCAATAGATAGGCCTATCTATGTTTTCAAGTTACATGAAGTTACTTCCTTTTTCCAGTCTATATTTATTTATGTCTATGGTTCTAGCTCTAATGTCCTTACTAGATCTATGCCAGTGAATAACGGCGGACAGAATTTTGAACGAGGCTTATCGTGACGAAGCGCATTGCACACCACCTGGTATCACTTTTAGACACAACTCGTATAATTTCGTCTTATAAAAAAAAAAGCCAGCGTAATGCAATAGTGAACAAAATATTTGCGGCCATTTAAAGAATCGTGGAAAATCTTGGGCTTTAAGTGAGAAAAAAATTGTCAGAGAATCAAACGTGGGATCTTATTAGGAGCCAATAAGCTAGCTATTTCAATAATTATTAAAAATCGATTTAATACTAAAAAAAAATCTCTCACATTTTTAAGGAGACTTATGAATCGATACTCCGATACAAACAGTCAGTAACGAGTATGACAATACCAATCTATAACCAGACGCAAGAGTAGGTCAATACGATGGACAATTTCAAACTTTATTGACGCTAAAAATATGAGTTGAAACGTGCCTTTGGGAATCCATAACTTGAGTGATTTATTAAGAATTCGGATAAATAGCTCCTCTTGTTGACCAAAGCCTCAAAATGTTGGGAGACACAATTCCTCGAAGTAAACATGGGGAGCTAGGAGTGAATACCTAATTTATCTATCTTTAAAAAAGAGGACAGCAAAGGGATGGAAGAAATTAGAGAAGAGTATGAAAGGTAGTGGTGGGGTGATTGAGGGGGCTAAAAGGTTCTCTTCTGATTGGTGACAGTGGAGCCGATGGACAAGACGGGAAATGACGACAAATGGACAATCTTATTTTTTTTTTGTCAGGGGCGAAGAGTTGGGACAAGGGTTAGAGGAGTATTGAAAGGGGAGAGAAAATAACAGGACGAAAAAAGGAGAACTGAGGAAAACAAAAATAAATATTGACGTGTGGAGGGGGGGAGAAATAGGGAAGTGAGAGATCGTATTGGGGAGAGAGGACAGAGAGAGAGAGAGAGAGAGAAGAATGGGAAAGAAAAAAGAGAAACACTCAAAGAATATTGAATGATAAAGTAACACAGAGAGAATAAAATAAAAAGAGAGAAAGCAAGAGAGATATTAATAAATATAAAGAGACAATAAAAGAGTGATAATAAAACATAGAGAGCGGGGATAGAGAGACAATATAGTAGAAAGAGAGAAAGAAGAGAGAGATATGAAGGAAGAAAGTGAGAATGAGAAAAACAAAAAAAAAAGAGAGAATTAGAACGTTAAATACAAGCGAGAGAGAGAGAAAGAAAGAAAGAAAGAGAGAGAGAGAGGGTATTGGACAAGATGACATAGATAACACGTGCGTAGTTCCAGAAGCTAGGCTGGACTTTTTTTTTGAAAATATATTTAGTGTCAAGACGAATGTGAGTTCAACAAAAGGGGGAAGGGAGGTACGGACTAGAAGAAAAAAAAAAGAAGTTCTGGTGACAGTGTGGACTGGCTTAGGTCAAGAAGTCTCAGAACTTTAGTACGATTCACTTCTTCGATACTGGAATCTTACATTTTGTTCACCACTCGTCTCTGAAGAAGTTTGTTTTTATTTTTCCAAGTTTCATTGAACCGAATCTAAGCAGTAAGTAGTGGCAATCCATGGATCCTTTTGAGTTATATTGTTTTGTTTGACTCTAATGCCGTGTGTCAATATTCTTTGATAAAATACAACGGAAATACAATGAACAGGGACCCGTACGGTGGACTTTCTTATTGTAGAGAATACTTCTATTTACTGTTTCGACTTCAATGATATAGAGATATAGAAAACCAAATATTTTAAATGTAACCGAAACACTACTAGACTTTTATAGGTGATATATGATAGTTGAAACCTGACGCATTTCTTCGATACTGGAATCTTACATTTTGTTCACCACTCATCTCTGAAGAAGTTTGTTTTTATTTTCCAAGTTTCATTGAACCGAATCTAAGCAGTAAGTAGTAGCAATCCATGGATCCTTTTGAGTTATATCGTTTTGTTTGACTCTAATG
Source organism: Biomphalaria straminea (assembly GCA_021533235.1). Classification (NCBI taxonomy): domain Eukaryota; kingdom Metazoa; phylum Mollusca; class Gastropoda; family Planorbidae; genus Biomphalaria; species Biomphalaria straminea. The sequence continues at coordinate 21,826,683 of JADKLZ010000728.1, forward strand.
CCATGTCTCCATGTTCTTTGATAAAATTGAATGGGAGTACCATGAGACCCGCACAGTGAACTTTATTATTGTAGAGAAGACTTTCATTTACTGCTTCGTATTCAACGATAAAGAGATTAAGAAAACTAAACAGTTTAATGTAAATGAAACAATACTAGGTGAGATAGTTGAAACTTGACGCAAGCATGTTTTTTGGTTCATAATACAATCTAGATCTCTATTCCAGCCACAGCTTTTTATTATAAATAATACCTTTTGATATCTAGTAGCTTTAGTATAAAATTGTATTATACTGGGATGATTGGTAAAGCTCTTGCCTTCCAAAGCCGGAAGGTTTGCGGGTTCAAATACTGGTGAAGACTGAATGTTTTAATTTCAGGATCTTTAGGGCACCTCTGAGTCCAATCGATACCTGACATTAGCTGGGAAAAAGTAAAGGCGGTTGGTTGCTGTGCTGGCCGCACGACATTCTCGTTGATCGTTGACCACAATACAGATGGCTTTTACATCATCTGCCTTAAAGACCGAATGGTCTGTAATGGAAACTTTACTAATTACTATTTTTCGCTGATACTTTTCAAAATATGCAGAAGTGACTTTCTACTTAAATAACGTACACAACAAAGATTGTAAGGAACCGATTTGCTGAAAACAAGTAAGCAAAAAAAAAATAATAATTTAGATAACATTTTAGCTAGATCTATATCACAGAAATTTCTTTTTCAAAACAAACAAAACATAAAACTGAAAAGCTAATTAATGCGTCACAAAATTTATCACTGAATTTAGAAAGCCTTTAGGATAGAAGTATCAACAGTAAAGTAGCAACTATACACAAAACACTGAACCATAATCTTCAAATACAAAAACAAAACTTAATAAAATACTCATAAAGACACAAAGATAAAGGTACATTCCTCATCCCATATGCTAGGACAAATCTGTACAAATGCTGGGTTATTTAACCTAAAAAGGTTATCTGACACTTTCCAAAGAAATAAATATCAAATTTGTTGTTATCGAATGTAATATTGATTTATACTATATATATATATATATATATATATATATATATATATATATATATATGGCTGTACCCAAAGTTTCCTCTTCCCTCATTTCTGGGCCTTAGTTGAGGACATAATAGATGTTGCCCTCTCTTGACCTTGCTGACGTGATTCTTCCTTTTCAGTTGGAACGACTTGACGAAGAAATACTGTATGCTTGGCTGGAGTGGGAGGGAACCCGGTGGAGGTGGGGTGAACTCGGTCAAATTATACTCGAAGGGAAAAATATTATCACTGTAATAATGAATCCATGTTAAAATAATACCTAAGTAAAATAACATTATAAACCGTGTTTTATATAAAAATATTTTAAGTAAAAGATTTTAATTTTCAAAGTAGAACCTTTTTTTTTTTTTTTGCGAGAGGCGTTTTCAGCATAATCTACTCTAAACTTTAAGATTTTCAGAACGTCTTTTCTTATTGTTGACGATTTGTACTAGAGATTGTTAAAAAGATCTGCTACACGAGGTCTACTTAAAATGTCGATGATCTTACTAGAATCACACCCATCACAGACGTACGTACGATAAGTTCACAATACTCTTGGCTAGTCATTCCTCCTTCTTTATTAGATTTAATTTGATACACTCACTGGCCCGTCCCAGCTCTATTGAATTAAAATCTTTTTGACATGCGCTCTTCTTACAATAAGATGTGAGTTGTAGACACCAGGAGACTGGACACAGAAGCTCAGAACTGGAAAACATTTGGCGCACTTTTACCGAATATACAAAATGGAGGACCTTTACTAAACATTCATTACACATATTTGAATTGAATAAAAAAAAAGAACGAGAAATTGTGTTGTAACTCGATCTACTAGGATGACTAGCTCTACTCCTCGAAACGCCAGTTTTTATTATTATTATTATTTAATTTTTGAGGCGCATGTTAACCATATTTAACCGTTTGACTGCCAGAAGAAACAATTAACCGAGATTTGTTTTCTCGACAGGCATTGGACTTAGTGTCAGCTGCTATTTGAGAGATATGCCATTTAGGAGTAGTTTATAGATAACGCGACATTTGATACCAATAAGCCAAATACAATTCAAATACATACAAAAGGAGATGACATCTTATACTTCCCAGAGACCTTTGCTTTCCACAGCGTTATAGACAATGTAAAATTCTGACAGTTGGCATATCAAAATTAATACGAAGTCATCATGCAGCGATTCCTTATTAACAAATAGCTCGAGTTACCACTGTGACAAAGTCAACTTTTTTTTACATCAAATAGATTTACAGATCAATATCTATAGTTACCTCTGTGATTTACAGACCAATAGCTATAGTTACCACTGTGACAAAGTCAACTGTTGACATCAAACAGATTTACAGATCTATAGCAATTGTTACCACTGTGACAAAGTCAACTGTTGACATGAAAGTAGATTTACAGATCAATAGCTATAGTTACCACTATGACAAAGTCAACTGTTGACATCAAATAGAATTACAGATCAATAGCTCTAGTTGCCACTATGACAAAGTCATTTATAGACATGAAAGTAGATTTACAGATTTATAGCTATAGTTACCACTATTACAACGTCAACTGTTGACATGAAAATAGATTTACAGATCAATAGCTACAGATCTATAGCTCGAGTTACTTCAAAGCTTCTCTGAAGGCGTTCAGCATAGACCCAGGCACCTGGGAGACAGATGCACACGACAGAGCATCATGGCGTCGCGCTTTGAAAACTGGTGCACAGGTTGCTGAGGAAAAGAGAACAACGCTGGCAGAAAAAAAACGTCCAGAAAAGAAAAGCAAGGCCAATGACACTAGCTCCATCTGGAATAGCCTACCCAGTGTGCGGCCTAACATTTCGGGCTCACATAGGTCTCACCAGACACATGAGGAGGCATAAAACCCAAGTGCAAAGCCCTCAGCCCCCTGGATGACAAAGTGGTCATCATCGAACCACGATGGACGAACTATATAAATATATATACTATATATAGCTCAAGTTCCAATGTGAAAAAGTCAAACGTTGACATCAAATATATTTACATATCTATAGCTCTAGTTACCACTATGACAAAGTCAACTATTGACATGAAAGTAGATTAACATATCAATAGCTATAATTGACACTGTGACAAAGTCAACTGTTGACATGAATATATACTGTAGAAAATGTTTCAACTTCAGGATGAGGTCAGGGGCGGTAAAAGAGATTCACGTTAGAAACTCTAACAATGTAGACATAATTATTGTCTCTCTTGTATGATGTGTCCTCTCTTGGGACAAAATATGAGAGAACGAATAAATTGAGCTGAATAATTAATGACAATTGTCCACAAAAGCTAACTAGAAACAATGAAACTTCTAAAATACAGAAAATAGAAAAAAAAAAGAAATCCAATTCAAATTAATACAATATTTTTGTTATTGATCTAGATGTATAGTCCATATTGTTCTCCCCCCCCCCCCATGCACCAAAAGCATCCACCAATACAAAAACACACACACACACACTGACGCTTAAGGAGCCACGGAAAGGTTGAAATGTGCTACAGAAATGTGCTTTTTAAATATTAAAGATAATGTTTAATATCAATAAAACGGAGAATATAGGCTACTCCTGTTGCACTGTATCATTTACTGGGCTGCCTCTGTGCTTACAGTCAATTATCTTTAGCAAGGCTTTATATTATTCAATCGCACAATTGAATGAAATTATTAATTGATCACATTGATCAAACGGAATATTTAATACAACAAAAGTGCACAGCAGCAGAAGCGATGATGACTTACAAATTATAGAGGACTGGTGGATACCAGTATAGATCTTAAGTCTCCCTTGAAATTGACCAATTAATTTCTATTAAATTCTAGGTCCAAGCATAAGTGCCTGTAGTACTGTTTTTCATGTTTCGGATGTTCCTTCAGAATTGAAGATAGTTTACTTCCTAGTCAAAACCTACGGCATGACGACTGGGCATGTAAACGGGTGGGGTTTGAACCCAGGACCATCAATAAGTCGAAACGACAGTCCAGCGCGCAAACCGCACAACCAGTTTTTTTTTAGCGGCCCCCGAACAGGGGAAAAGACGCTATTAGTTTTATGTGTCCTGTCTGTCCGTCCGTCCAACCCGTTTAAATCTCAGAAAGTTGAACAGAAAATGAAAATCGTTTTGATGCAACGGCTACTTTTTTCTTTTCTGAAAGCGAAAAATCTATTTTTTAAAATCACTTATGCAAACACTTGTTTTATAAAAATACACCACTTTTACAACTATTAAATATTAAACACTCAAATTCTTGAGGCTCTCTACCTGGGAAGAATACAATATACCATATTTGAAACACATTTATGCATTCGGTTGTAGATTTTTTGTGAAAATTTTTTTTTATATTTTTATTGTCAAGTTATGTAAGTTCTGTTATATTAATTACTATATTTTACACACAAACAAATGTTTACTATTTTTTTTTAAAGAGAAAATGTCTATTTAGTACGCATTTTAAGTTAGACATAATTTAGAATAACTATTAATCTAGTAACCTTCAATTTCTTGTTTTATTTTATATCACCGCAAACATAATTTTTTTAATCAAAGATTTGAATAAGAGGATGAGCCTTTACAAAACAATTAGATGAAACAGTGGCGTAGCTATGGTGGAGGGAGAATTTGAAAATCCCCCCCCCCCCAAAATGACAGTTTTTTACATTAAAAATTAAATATTACTCAAAATGCTGGGGCCCCCAAAGAGGTCAAGCGCCCCGGTCCCCGAACGATGGAAAATTCCTAGCTTCGCCCCTGAGATCAAATATAAGACATCAATTAGGTCAGGTCATATCTAACTTTACAGTCTCTTTCAACTATCCTTTGATCTGCTGTCAACCTTCTTTTACTATCTAAGTAACCAACCCAAAAAGAGGCAAAGAAAAGAGGCCTAATGCCTCAGGATTACTGGGGCACTACATAGGATCTGTCATTTGTAGTTGATATAATTTCATTCGGATATTCTTTCTGAAAATATTGAAGCCTGCCTGGGTGGACCACTTCGGGGGCCGATTTTGAGTTCGGGTTTCCACACAAACTGTCTTTGTAACCTTGTTTTTTTTAAGAGTTTGCATTTTTTATGGACGTATAGAGATATGGTATTTTAAAAAAAGATTTTACAAACAGTGTTGATTGTTTGTAATACTAGTATGTGGTGTAGCTGTGGCAAGTAGAAAGATGCACTAGACAAAAAGAAATATTTTTTCTAAATACAAAGAGTGAGAGATTAGCCATTTGTCCACCCCTTTGTCCATAGGTCAACCATCAGTGAGATGATCATTCAATCACGTTAGGTCAGGCTCTCTAATAACAATCAGCTCATTGAACTCTTATGAATATTAACAATGTAATAATAATAACAACAACGTCTGCCGGCCAAGCAATACAATCACGTCAGCAAGACAGCAACATTCTCCCCCCCCAACACACACGCGTCTATCCTGAATCGACTGAAGTAGGATTGTGGTTGTTAAAAGGTTGTGCTTCATAACTTCCGATATTTATAATGAAAACATAAAAATCTTTTAAAATCTTCAATGCGTAACCAATAAATAGACAGATAAGTGAACCCTACAAGGACCGCGTTGAGTTTCATATGAAATAAAAAATTCTCTTTGTAATCTTGTTCTTTTTAATAATATATTAGTGAAACTGTAACATTATGGATCTGATATATAGTTTAATAAAGCTTCATTTAGCGTGGACATGTTTTATGATGTATATTAATTGGATATGTTTTCTATTAAGCAACATGAATACAGATCACTTCTACTATGTCACGTGGGCAGCCAATTGTCTGGAGATTTCGCGCGGACATTGATTAGCCATGTGAGAACAAATCCCTGGCCGAGTCCAGTTTACGTATACAATGGAACTGTTGTCTTCTTACATCGCTGCACTCAGGCAGGAGACATCTGGCTTCAAAACTTTTTGTAGTTGGACACTCCACCTAAGAGTAAATAAAAAAGAAAATGAACAGTGATCTTTCCCTGATTACAGAGAAGTGATGACTATTGGCGCCATGAGCAGTCAGCGTAATGTTTTCTCTGGTCTAAGATGTAATGGTAAGATGAAACACTTTCATCCGCGTCATAAAATAGTTCGTAAATTCAATGAAAAACAAGTGACAGAGGCAGGTCTCTTTTGGGAGGGACGGTCTGTCACTTCAAAATGGACGTCCATCTCGTCTTCTGACTATAGCCTGCAGGTTCATGTCCGAGCAGATCTGGAGACGTATAGTCCAGACGTCCACATGGCAAGATACGACATTGAGCAGAAGTTAGGATTTAACGTTACAGAGAGCACGCTAGTTGGCTTCTTCAGAGACTCCAGTGATTTCCTCAACGCGTCTTATCCTCAAGACCTCCTCAACGATTCCCGGTTCTCCAACGAGACGGAGACCTACAATCTCTCGAGGATCAGCTCGGAGATCCAAATCGTATTCTACTCTCTCATCTTCATCCTGGCCCTGGTTGGCAACCTGCTCATCATCATCACTCTCATCCAGAACAAGCGCATGAGGACTGTCACCAATGTCTTCCTCCTTAACCTGGCCATCAGCGACCTTCTGCTCGCCCTAGTCTGCATGCCTTTTACACTTGTGCCTGTCTTGCTGATGGATTTCATTTTCGGCGCTTTTATGTGTGTCTTCATTAGATACTTGCAAGGTAAGACTAACAACTAATACTATCTTGTAGGGCCTACGTGAATTTGTTTCTTAACCCTACAAACTATTACCTCCATCTTTTTTTTTAGTGTACTTTGTGTATAACTCATTTTCAAAACATGCACAATAGGATATACATAGACATAGATAAATATAGACTGGAAAAAGGAAGTAACTTCATGTAACTTGAAAACATGTATATCTATTGAATTCGGATTTCCGAATTATGAAAAATTTAAAAATTGCATGATCTTCAGACTTAGAGATTAAACAAAACTTATAGACATAAATAAAGTACACACAAACGCAATTCACAAATTTTTATTTCATAAAACTCTCTTATTGGCCAGTCTATATTTATTTATGTCTATGAGGATATACAACACATATAAAAGAATTTCAAATCATACAATTATAAAGATGAAAAGTCCATTTTTTCAGCACTGACATACAATTTAGTGGAGTAAAAAAAACAAGCCAACACTCTCTTTCTGTTCTATACTAATGGAAACGTATTTGTAATGTCATTTTTTTTTGTACAGAAAATTATGGTGTTGAGAAAAAAACAACAGCAAATTAACTGTTTTCTAAAAGGACACAAGTAATCACTGTACAACTTTGAATAGTTGTTTCTACATTTATTAAAAGGTTTTAAAAATATACATTTAACGAAACATTGATGTAGTAAGGACATCACTTATCACACAAATTAGATGTAGAACTGTAAAAAACTATAACCACATCTCAGCACATTAGCTATGACAGACAAATAAATTAGTTGACTCCCTAACCACACTATATTCACTATAGATATGCGTCGTGCTGTTGTTTGTATATTCTGTCTCTGAAAAACGAAAGTGTGATTTCGTAGAAAAGTATCTTATTTAACTCTTTCTCTCCAAACTGACGATACCAACGTTGATTTCACCAGAATGTGGTAAATAATTAAGTAGAGAAAGAGTTAAAACACATCTATTGTCTTATCTTTTATATAGAAATCTATTTCATAATTGATTATAACATTATCTATGTATCTATCTCTCTATATCTGTTCCAGAATAGATAACATTATGCCTTATTCTAAATCTGTTCCAGAATAGATTACAACATTATATCTTAGCGTTAGACACCTATTTGATTGTTAATGGAAACGCAATATACCAGACGAGGTTTAGCGGTTATCAATTATAGTACACTATTCTAGGGCATTATCCAACCCTTGTTGTGCAATACCATTTGAGTCTAAAAGATTCAGAAGATTTCGTTCGGCTCACGTGCATCATTATAAACACGTAATTAGTTGAGACTCCTTCACAAAGAGAAACTTAACATACAAATTACGTCTTATATTGCAAGCCCACGCTCATAAGGCTCTCGTGTTTAGAATAGTAATTCTGCAGATCTGTTTCCTGCTCACAACATTCCCGCTTAAAAATAATGAGAACAAAATGAACGTCTGTAGTTGTATGATCTGATAGCCTGACATGCTGACACCCGGATGACGGCTATTATTAGATATCGAGTTATGTGCCCATTGTAACAAGAAGGATTTATGAGTTGTCACTCCTACACCCTTTAATGAGTTGTCAACCTAGTCGATCTCCCGGCCATGATGTTACCATAAACAGGAATTGGAAGCTAATACTTGATCCGTAATTTTATGATTTTTATATTTTATTTTATTCCAAAAAGATATACATTGTAAAGTTATAATTGAACGTATAATCGATGAATGCAATGTCGCCATACAGTACATATATAGTCGTATGCATAAACAAAAATATAGATTCTATCATTATTGTGCATTACAAATGTTATTCAACTACGTATCAGATGGGACGATGCTACATACGTCAAAACATTAAAGACAATATTATATATTTATGTCGCTACAGATTTTTTGTTCGCTTACTTCATTTACATTATATATTATTATTATTATTATTATTATTATAGCTTTTATATAGCGCTACTTTCATGCTTATAGCATGCTCAGAGCGCTTTGGTCCAATCTCATTTGTGGACCGGTGGGGGGTATCTAGGAATTGGTTTCCCGTGCTGCCTTTGGGCGCTCAGTAAACACAACTCTGCCTGAGTCGGGTGTCGAACCTCGAGCCCCCTTCTAGGTAGCCAAGCAAGCCAAGCTCAAGCCGCACTTAGCCTCTCGACCACGCTTCCCACATATATAAGTTTTGTATTTCTTGCTTGCAACAGGTTTTATGAAAATGTGGATTATTCTGTTGGAAGTTCGGGTCGGGGGGGGGACTCCAAATATTTAGTCCTATCTGTGAATACCGAAGGAAGTTAGTGAGTCAGACCTGTGACGTGGCAACGAGCTATTGGTCTAAAGTGCCCACAAGTTGCGACGTCTCAGGTCAGTGTTGTGGCTTACTATGACGATTGGATAACTACAATTTGATAACTTCTTTTTGTACATGTTCGGTCCGAGTCAAAAGAGAAACAAGAACGCCTGGATTTAGTTCGCTACCATATTAATTTGGAAATGACAATGTATTTCAAAAATAATAATTTTCTTCTGTGACATGTTCTGTACAAAAAAAATGTATTAAAGAATTAAAGAAATTTAATTATGAATCGAACGTTGGTCTTTTAGAGTCTGTGACATTTTTAAGTGAAAATGTAGTTAAGATAGGCAATACAGAAATTTAATGATGAATCGAATTTCGGTCTTTTAGAGTCTGTGACATGTTCATTGAAAATGTAGTAAAGATATATAGAAACAGAGGCGTCACTAGGGTGGGTGTCACCCGGTGCGGTAAAATCAGGGTGTCACCCCCCACCCCCCAGCGTTCCACTTATTCTTCAAATAAAAAACTATCGTTGTTCAGTTGTTGTTTTTTGCGCAACAATACAGTTCGTTGATTGCTGCTACACAAAGTTTAAATGAGTATCGATTATGTCTTTTTCTCTTACATATTATCGTTAATCATTACATACATTAACATCTACGATTTTTTTAAATAGAAAGAAATTAAAAACCAACTGAGCATGCTTTCCTAAGTAAATATTAAACAGCTCTTAATGGAAACTTTTGAACATTATAATCACATATAGTGGTAGTTTCATGAGGACAACTAATGAAAAATGCAACTTAATGAAAAGTATATTGATAGGTAAAAAAAAAAATTTAAAGAATTTTTTTAACATATAAAAGTTTACAATGACTTTTAGAAAATAAATATTTAAATTTCCTTTTCAGGATTTCAAATTAGAAAACTTATAAAACAAAACTTTAAACTCAATATACATTGCGACTTCGTTTTCAATGGACAGAATTGCTCGATTTGATTTCAAAAAATAGTTGTTAATTAATGTTTTAATGAGAGAACGTTGTTAGTTGATGTTTTAATAAGAGACCGATATTAGTTAATGCTTAAATGAGAGAACGTTGTTAGTTGATCTTTTAATGAGAGAATGTTGTTAGTTGATGTTTTAATGAGAGAACGTTATTAGTTAATTTTTAATGAGAGAACATTGTTAGTTAATGTTTTAATGAGAGAACGTTATTAGTTGATTTTTAATGAGAGAACGTTGTTAGTTGATGTTTTAATTAAAGAACGTTGTCAGTTTATGTTTTAATGAGAGAACGTTATTAGTTGATGTTTTAATGAGAGAACGTTTTTATTTAATGTTTTAATGAGAAAATGTTGTTAGTTAATGTTTTAATAAGAGAAGGATGTTAGTTGATGTTTTAATGAGAGAACTTTATTAGTTGATGTTTTAATGAGAGAACGTCGTTAGTTGATGCTTTAATGAGAGAACGTTATTAGTTAATGTTTTAATGAGAGAATGTTGGTAGTTGATGTTTTAATGAGAGAACGTTGTTAGTTCATATTTTAATGAGAGAACGTTGTTAGTTGATGTTTTAATGAGAGAACGTTGTTAGTTTATGTTTAAATGAGAGAACGTTGTTAGTTAATGTTTTAATCAGAGAACGTTTTTAGTTTAATTTAGTTTTGCAAAGCTTCTTTTCACATGACGTCTTGTAAACATGCATTTGGCAAGAAACAGTTAAAGGTTTAATTCAAAGGCTGGTAGAGATTCGTTGTCGTCTTTCAAAACTTTCCTGTATTCTAATATTCTAGTTTTAGTATATCTGTTCACATATCTTGCCGTCAAACCCAATATAAAAGAGATTGATGCACTCAGTGTTAACTTCTTGCTCTCTATTTGAATAGTAAATCTTAAGAATACTTTCCTGATATTTTCATATTGTTAAAACGTATTTTTCTTTTGCATTAACATGCTAGTTTGATTTGAGAAAAGTTATCTTAATAAAATTTGGAGCTAACGTTTCACATATTTCGCAGAGTAAATGTTTAAGTGCTCAAGCTTAGCCATCACTTTGAAAATAATTAACACTTTAATTTGAAGGTACTTTTGTGTTTAGTTTACTTTTTTGAGTACATCTGCCAATAAGAAAGTCAAGCAATGAAAGTTATGCGTGTATTCACAGACAGCTGGCAATCATATTTGTGCTGCGCCTTTAGTGTTTGTATTTTCAGATAGACAGCAAAGATTTTCGCCGTCACACTTTCATAAAATCGTTCTTTCATGGGTCTAACAGCAACACCATGAGCACACCAGCGATTTGTTCATATGACACGCTATCATTAATTATATTATCCTATCTATTAGTATTAGTGGCAAAGAAAGAAAACCCTTTTTCTAGAGAACCAAGAAAGTATAATTAGAAAATATTTTCCGATTAAGAATTTGGACCACATAGCTTAAGTAAACGGTGTACACATCCATTCAAGTTTCTTTTCTGTTCTTCATTTATTACTGCCTGCACTTCTTCATGAATCCTTGACATTGTAGCGGCATTACCATGTCCCTGAGCTCATCATATCGATACGTTAAGCCCATCTCTTTTCAGTCGTTTTAAATTATCAGAACTGATACACCAGATTTGGCCCACATTAAGAGGAATATCCTACATTTCTGTCATTTCAACATAACCATTGCTACTGTTAATATATCTTACAACTTCAGAGATCTATGTTAGGTGTGCTGTAATACAAGATACCTTATGCAGATGTCCAAATGGTTCGAGACTTCGTCCCTTTAATGAACCATGTGACCAGAGAAAGGATTTTATCTCATGGCCAGGATGAGAGATTGGCTCTTCACCGACCCCTCTGTCTGGAGACCCCCTGCAACTAGGTGATCAAGAATCACACCCGTTTGGTCGTAGGACACGGCTCCTTGAGCCCGCACGAGTGCCCCCTCCCGTGCGAGGCCGGAGGCCGAGCCCACGGGGGGGCCCTCCATATGCCTATGCTGTCCCACCGAACCCGTGCGAGGGTCCATCACCACCCGTATGGCCCCCGTTAGGGAACGGATCGGTGGGGGTTTCGGACTGGTTAGCGAGCCTTTCTTACATCCCTACCACGTGAATGTACCCTCTCTCGAGGATACGTGTGGTAACTCACTGAGAGCTATGTGTGCTACCATACTTCGCCTATCCATTTCCCTAGATGGACGTTTCCACGGAGGCGCCACGCTGAGGCGACGGTAGCCGATTCCTCCGAATACAAGATACCAGAGTACCTTGCAGCTTTTATGTCTCTCATCTCTGATAAGTATATCCCTTAAGTGGTTTGCTAAAACATTTATATATATTTTTGGTACAAGCTTGGAAAGTAACTTTTTTTATCATTGCTGACTTGCGATCGTATAAGTTATTATTTCAGCAATGGCTCATATTTGGATAACATTTTCACAATCCCGAGAAAAAAAAATTAATTATTCAATGAAAAGTCTTCACAGTTCGCCACCATATACCAACTTTTTCTTTGCTAGAAACAATGCGATAGTAAGCAATCTATAATACAAGATGTTCCTCTGTTTTCCCATCTAAACGTCAATCATAGCAATGACGTCCTTGTCAATTTTTGGAAGCTAAAGTCCTGCTCCCAAAATGTTCCTAATTTTAAAGCCTGATAAATGTTCTTCAGTCTTCTCTCGAGTTTCTCGTTGTGGACATGTCCACTATTTATCTGAGTAGAAAATCTTGCTATTGATGTTTTCCCATTTAGAATAATTTTATTCAACAATTTCTAAGCTTTATGATTTTGCTTCTGTCACATTTTAAAGTTGGTATTTTTAAATTATTTTTTAAGTGCCTTTTTACACTTGGGTGTCACCCCCTATCGGGTGTCACCCGGTGCGGACCGCACCCCCCGCACCTGCCTAGTGACGCCTCTGTATAGAAATTTAATGATGAATCGAATTTTGGTCTTTTAGAGTCTGTGGCATGTTTAAGTGAAAATGTAGTTAAGATAGGCTATACAGAAATTTAATGATGAATCGAATTTTGGTCTTTTGGAGTCTGTGGCATGTTCATAGAAAATGTAGTTAAGATATACAGAAATTTAATGATGAATCGAATTTTGGTCTTTTGGAGTCTGTGACATGTTCAGTAAGAATATAGTAAAGCTATATTGAAATTTAATGATGAATCGAATTTTTATATTTTAGAGTCGATTCTTATTGTAATAAGTGCAGATATTTTCCCAACGTTCCCTATACAATTCTGAGTTCCTTTCCTTTCTGTTAAAAAAATATCCGTATAAAGCCATGTGTCCATGCTCTGCCCCTTGCATTGTTCACGACGGCTTGAACAAAATGAAATTGTCTTAGAGCCACCTGGTTGTCTCGCGAGATTGTAACGCAAAGCCCCGTTCCCCCCCTCCAATCAACTTCAGCCCCGTGTCACCACTCTATATCTTGCTGATTATTTTTATCTCCCCCTGTTCCAGCCTAACCTCTCTTGGCCCCTAATTATCTTTTTCCCTTTTCGGTGAAAATTATTCTCCATCTGCTGCATAGCGCTCACTCTGCACCCTCATCCAACCCCCCCCCTGATACCACTAACAATTCTTCCCCTTACAAATGACTTATCCCCTCCCCCCTCCCATGCATTTTGTTATCATTATGTGGACGTTGACATATTAACATGATATAGGTGCCGCACGTGCAAACGCATTAGTCAACTGTTGCATTCAATTGACCCACGATGTCTTAGTGCTTCGATCAACCTTAGACAAGGATTTAATAACTTTAGATCAGTGTTTCTCAAACTTTAAACTCATGATACGTTCTGATTATTTAGAGGAACACTTTGCTTATTTTATTTAAGAGGGAATAATTCACGTAGTTTGCAGAACATATATTTAGGCTTTGCGGAACCTATATTTAGGCTTTGCGGAACACTAGGGTTTCGCAGAAAACAGTTTGAGAAACACTGACTTAGATGCATATTACTTCAAGAAAAGAAAAGGTTGGGCTGGAGAGGAGCAATTATAGCTGAAAATTTAACAATTGATAGAAAGAAACAACTTATTATTCTCTCCTCATTTATAACATACTGATATCACTTTAGTGATCTTACAGCTTGTACTAATAGACTGCTGTGCGTTGATCATTATCGCAGTCAGTCGTCTATGCCAAATGGAGCCTTCTTTGAAAAAAATGCTGTATTTGTTGACTACGCTGTCTTGTTTGCCAAATGCAGTCGTTTATAATAAACGCAGTTTCTTTTTCTAATGCAAGCCTATGTCCCATACACACTCGTTTTTTTTTCTAATGCAAGCCTATGGCCCATACATACTGTTCTTTGCCAAATGCAATCTTATTTGCTTGAATACATCTGTCAGAAAAATATTGTATAGCGGCGGAGCGCTCAGAATTTTATTTGTTTCTAATATTCACACAGATCTACAGGCTTTGCGCCTCCTCGTTTATTTTACAAAGCTTCTATCAAGTCTGTCTGTTTGTCTGTCTCGTACATACAATGTTTAATAGAACTCGTTGTTTCTCCCACACCCATTCTCGTATCCAGTTGAAACTTTGCACAATTATTTATTGGCAACCACAATGAATGAATCAATACAAAATTGAACCAATTAGTCAATTAATTACTGATAATTCATTAGTTTTCTTTATACCGACAAAGGAAATTAGTCGCGATCAACTTGCATTTACTAGATTGTACATTTACTTGTATTTCGCTTACCTCCTGACTGTATCAAGTTATTAGCAATACTTCTGTGTTTCGTAACATTTCAGCAGTGATGGTTAGAGTTACAAGCTAGTTACAAGTTACAAGTTAGTCGTTAAATACTATAATAAATATAGCATACTAGTCGATCGGCGGCCTAGCATAAGCCGCTATTTTGCAGGGCAGGTCTTAGTCACTGGAACATATGCAACCGCAGTAAGTCCCGCACTTTCTTTGGACCCGTGCTAATTTTTAGGTGTATAAATTATTAAATTAAACCATTTTATAACATATATTATAACAGATTTCCCGCGGCCTTTTGATTTACCAGGAGCCCTTGGAAATCTCCTGAAATGTTATTAAATATAGGCCTACGAAAAAGTCCTGGAAATCTCCGGAAATTATAAAAATATTTTTAAAGTAAAGTAAAGTAAACAAAAAATATGCTATGCTATTTTGTGAATGAAAATAGTGCGTATTTGGATACACCATTTTCCATTCACACCATGCTGCGCCATGGGATCTTCCCTTTTTTACTTATTTGTGTGTTTGAACTTTTGAACTTGTCGACTTTGAGAATTATATATATATATAGATAAGCGTTATAGAGTAACTATAATTTGTTATAAACTTGAGAATTTCTTTTATAAAGTAAATTAAATCATATAGCCCACACTTTTTTAAAAAAATGTTCAGACTGTGTTGATTTTTAATAGTGATAGCATAGTTTATTTCATTTTATAGCTATTGTTTAAAAAGGTGCACTACTTTTTATTACGGAAGCACACAAAAACGTCTTTAGAAAATGTAGAAAGAAGTTTTTGTTAAAGTGAAGAGTTCCAATGATTGTAGCATGTAAATCTTAAATCTTCTTCCATGGCTTTCTTTATTGCCCCCAGTTGAATTTGTTCACATGTACATCGGCCCAAGCTATCACCGCTGGCCGAATATAAATCTCATTCTGCCCTAAACGGCTCTCAAACTGCTTGATGAAGGGCCCTTAAAGGAGTTATCTTTTTTTTTTTTTTTGAATCTCATCAACGAATGCATTTTTTTTTTGTTGCTTCGTTGGAGTTAACTTTTTTTTGTTTCGTTGCTCATCTATTGCCTTTTCATTTTGTCTACTTTTTATATTTGTTTGTAGTTTCTATTTCGTTTTTTTTTACGAAGGATTGTTCATCTTTCGCTTCATCTTTCTAGCTTCCAGTTTTTTTTTGTATTGTCTTCTGGTTTTAAATCATTTCGTTTGTTTCCTCAACATTCATTGCCAGTCATAGACATAAATAGATATAGACTGGAAAAAGGAAGTAACTTCATGTAACTTGAAAACATGTATATCTATTGTATTCAGATTTCCGAATTATGAAAAATTTAAAAATTGCATGATCTTCAGGTTAAGAGATTAAACAAAACTCATAGAAATAAAGTACACACAAACACAATTCACAAATTCACATCTCACAAAACTCTCTTATTGGCCAGTCTATATTTATTTATGTCTATGTTGCCAGTCTACCAACTCCTCTACTAGTTACTACTAGGACAAGTCGAAAAGAACAGAATCTGGTAGCAGATTAAACTACTGTTTATATTTTTGAGAAACTCAACATCAGCTTTGGCTTTGCAGTAGCACATCATCATGGCACTAAAAACAAGAAAAACATACAAAATACTTTTTTTTAAACAACAAAGCTTATACGAAGTGTAATTGTATCAATAAGTTTGGATCAGTCATTTAATTCAATTTGTATTAGATCTAGACTCTAGATCAGGCATGTCAAACATGGCGTTCGGGGGCCGCTTGCTGCCCTCTACCACCTTGCATGCGGCCCGCGTAGCAACGTAAAAAAATATGAAATGAAATGGTTTTGATGCACAGCTACTTGCAAAAACAAGAGAGACAGAAGCTAATTTTAAATTTGCTCATTTTCAATGCATCATTCACCAAGAAACATTTTGCATACACAGCAATTACAGTTGCAACAAAGTCATAAGATCGGTTTCAGTCGCTTTCAATTTCATTCGTGTCGGTGATTTAAATCCTCGCCAATTTTCAATGTTTCTGGATGACATTGGGCACGAATTTGATTGTGTTCCCTACACCACAGAAGTCCGCTGGCTCTCCCGTCATTAAGTATTGATGAGTTTTTTGCTCTGCGTGAAGAAATTGATTGTTTCTGAACATGAAAGTTGAACTTGTTGAACGTTTCCAAACTGACGAATGGGTTCCGCATTCGGCATTTGCAGTTGATCTCACTGGTCACCTGTAAGACTTGAATTTGAAACTTCAAAGTAAAGACAAAATTGTCACAACTGCGAGTAATCATGTGAGGTGCAAAATTAAGACTGTGGATAAACCAAATATGAAGAGACAATCTTGTTCATTTTTCAACGAGTCAGGAACTAAAAAGATTAAATACGGCTACAACATTTGGTAAATATGTCTTACACCTGGAATCGTTATTAGATGCTTTCAATGGCCGTTTTCGTGACTTCGTTTCATATGAGTATGAATTTTCGTTGTTTGTATCTCCATTTCTTTTTGCTCATGAAAATGTTGCTGAAAATGTGCAACTAGAGTTGATGATTAGCTGTCAGAT
Source organism: Biomphalaria straminea (assembly GCA_021533235.1). Taxonomy (NCBI): domain Eukaryota; kingdom Metazoa; phylum Mollusca; class Gastropoda; family Planorbidae; genus Biomphalaria; species Biomphalaria straminea. The sequence goes on from JADKLZ010000728.1 coordinate 21,844,062, forward strand.
TCTTTATTGAAATCGAAGTATATAGAATTTTACAGTTATGAACGGTACGTTGAATTGCGGAAATTTGCAGCCAGAATTCTAGCTATGTTTGCAAGCACTGATCTCTGTGAGCAGTTCGTTTCCATACTGAAAGAACACAAAAACCTCACAGTTCGAGATTATATTATCAAAATTTGTGATGCCATTAATTAATAAACTTGTATCCCAGAAAAGATGTCAAGCATTAGGACAATGAAAATAATGCGCAATCATAGTAATTTTTAATAACCAAATATTACTACACATTTAGCTAACTAAGATACAGGTATGCCATTAATTATTTTATTCTATTGTATCATTTCTAATTTACATAAAACTAGTAGGCTGTTTTGCAACTGATTTTTTTTTTTGCTGCGGCCCCTCAGGTCATAGTAAGTTTATTATGTGGCCCATACACCTTAATGAGTTTGACAGGCCTGCTCTAAACTAACAACAATAAATCTGTGCGATTATATACATCTCACTTTTTACCAGACAGACAGAGTTGATATAAGCTTTGTTATAGCAATACTCTATATTGTGATATCTGTTGAAAGGGCGGTGAGAACTTACCTAACCATATCTAAGTCAGCGGGGAGGCTACTGCAGACCTACCAAAACATATCGTTCTCAGCTGAAACTGTTGAAAGAGAGAGTACACCGAATTCTCTTCCCTTCAATGACACCATCACCTGTCAGAGACTGACCAAAAAAAAAGTAATGATGGATAACACAAATAATTATTTATCGATTGAGCCGTTTTTGTGTGTGTTTTCCTTTGCAAACGAAATGTGCAAACGTTAATTCATACATCCAGTTCTGTGAAAACATATTATATGAAAGAAGAAAATTAAAAACATTCAGTAACAATAGACCCTGGATGACCAACATTAAAATTTAACATTTTGTCATCATCAAGATGTACATAGAAGTATATCTATAAGCGCTGGTTATGAGTGTGTATGTCTTCTTTCGTGTGTGAATGTTGTTCGTATGTGCATCTAAATCGTAAATCTATATTGTTATTATACAGTAGTAACGCTGAGGATGTAAATCGTAGTAAAAAAAAATTCCATTTGTTTGGATCAATAAAGTTATCTTGTCTTATCTTATCTTAAGAAAGAAACAACAAAACAACAACCAAGCTAAAGTGTAGTGAGCCAACCAAACGCCCGGTACACGACACTTTATTGGCGCCCCCACCTCTGTTTTCCAGATACACCACGTAGTAATAAAAGCTTATATAAACAATATATTTATTACAATAACAAATAACAAGTAGTAATAGATTGTGTTACCAAACGAAAAATTTCCACAATATACCTGCTAACGCATACTTTCTATTTAAATTAGTTTTTACACTCGATCACCGCCACTCATGGATCAGGGAACGTTAAAAGCACCAAGATGCCTGTGTGTAGTCGCTGAATGAACTCTTTATGTTGTGTCTGTTGTATGTATGTGTATGTTTCTGTTGTGTTGTCTTTATATGAGAAAAGAGTCCTTGTAATCACAACAAATTTCCGTAGGGATCAATAAAGCAGTCATAGTCTTAGTCATACTATTCTGTTTTGTGTGCTAAAAAGGGACACTGATGCTCAATTGTGTTTTAGTTTCACGTTAACAGTTCTGTTTAAATCGATTAATAAAATTCAATCTAGTTACAGTGGCTAACTTTATTGCAACAAATACTGATATTAATTATGTAGACAAAATGCTCCTTTACAACTTACATTTACGTTAAAAATGGATAACTTTAAGATGGTAGGATTACAAATGTTGCCAATCGTTACTTCTAGTTTAGTTTGTTCAGATACTTTTTAAGTCATTTTTTTAATGTCATAGAAACGCTAAAAACCGATCATATCTATAAACACAATTTCAAAAGGAATTTATTATCTTCTAGGACCCACAGTTGAAAATCGAAATCAAACGAATAAATATAAACTTTTTAAAAATTCTACTTTCAATATCTCCCATTAAGAACAAATGTTGAAAGTCTTTAGGAACTTAGATATTGCTATTAACAACAGCTCGTTTCAATCAAAGTTCTTAGCTTTTTGTTTTTTATTTCAATATAAACATGACGGACAGACAAACTGACAGACAAAACGAAAAAAAAATGCCGATTTTATCCTGATATATATATATATATATATACACAGAGAGAGAGAGAGAGAGAGAGAGAGAGAGAGAGAGAGAGAAAGAGAGAGAGAGAGAGAGAGAGAGAGAGAGAGGGGCACACATCTTTAAATGAAATACTATAAGAACTCAGTTTCCTCCATTTGTATGTACCCTCGTTAGCTCTCTCTCCCACTCTCTCTCTCTCTCTATCTCTCTTTCGTGTAATGAAGACATTATAAGTCTAACTATATAATAAGCCGTGTGACGTCATGTATTTTTCCCTTTAAATGAAATGTTCATAAGAACTCGGTGCACTAAAGTTTATTAAATCTCGCCAACGTTCTCGTATTGTTAAAGACATTTTTAGTCTAACTAAGCTGTGTGACGTAAAGTTTTTTTTTCCTTTGACGTCATATGGATTTATGGAATGATATCTTTAAATGAAATATTCATAAGAACTCGGTGCACTTATGTTTATTAAAAGCTCGCCAAAGTTCTCGTGTTGTTAAAGATACTTTTAGTCTACATAGACCGTGTGACGTAGGCTAAAGGATTTTTTTCCTTTGACGTCATATGGAATATATTCTTTAAACGAAATGTTAATAAGAACTCGGTGCACTAATCCTATACTCTTAAGCGAGCAATTCTTGTATATAT
>JADKLZ010000728.1:21847260-21861422 GCA_021533235.1 Biomphalaria straminea
TTAGTAGTCTTTATCCGATCGTTCATTTTCGTAATTATAAAAAAAATCCCAAAATGACTTCTTATGAAATTATTTAACCGAGCAAGGCTCGGCCACCTGATATTGTTTTTAAACCTCGCAAACTTTCTCGTATAGATGAAAACATATTTTAGTTTAACTAGGACGTGTTACGTAGGCTAAAGAATTTTTTTTTAATCTAGATTTTTTCCACTAGATATAGATTTTTATTACACTAAATTAGATTTTCAACACTAGATCTAGATATTTGTTTTTTACAATAAATCTAGTTTCATGTTCCAATTAATATCATTGTAGATTTTAGATCTAGAATTTCTAGGTCTAGTTTAGAATTATATATAAAAGATCAAGATCTAGAATTTCAATTTCTAGATCTAAATCAAGACTTAAAGTGTATTTTTTTTTATTTCAATGTCTAGATCTACATTGAAATGTTATAATAAAGTAAAACTTATCTTCTATTTTTAAATTTAATGTTGCATTCATTCTATTGATTATCTGAATAGGCGGATCTGACAGGGATCCGATTCCGAAGGGGGCCGCCTCTGTGTTTGTGTATCACACAAACTCTCTTTTTAATCTTGTTTTTTAATTTGTCAATGTTAAAACCAAAGATTGAGATCTTGTTTACTTCAAATACATGATAGCATGATATGTAGCCTAACAGTGGCGGACTGGCTAATATATGGGCATTCGGGCAAATGCCCGGTGGGCCGGTACCCAAATGGGCCTATAGCGCCACCGAAGGGCCACATTGATGCCACTATGTATTAAATGTTTAAAGGTTTTAAAATATTCTCTTATAAAACTGCCCTCTAGATCTATGTGTCGTGTTTAAAATATCTCTATACAGTGTAATCTAACCGATTTTCTAAAATAATGTAATAGCCTACATGCGTAGACAGTGTTACCCTACTTACTAGATCAAGTAGGAGTCATCCTTGTAGGGGCTATACACAATTAGCCATTATAAAGCAACATAAGGCCTATAGGCCTACTTCCCATCAAAACTATAGATCTTTCTGACTTCTGTATGCATGTATACCGTTAGCGATGCCTCAAGCTAAACAGACAAGTATGATATGCAATTTATGGGCCTGATTGTGTAGAAATGCCCGGTCCGATTTTGACACCCAGTCCGCCCCTGAGCCTATACATTATAAACAGGCAACAAGCATTACGGAAATACGTCATTTATTTTGGCGAGAAGTTTTTTTTTCGTTTTTTTTTGTCTTTTTAAATAAAATCTAGCGTCACACTTTCCTCCTTTACATTCAAACACACACTCACATAATTGTTTGAATACACAGGCAAAGGAGATAACCACGTAAACAATCATTGCGTGTTAATTGCATTGAAAAAAAAATTTTTTTAAGAAAGAAAACATCTCGAAAAACTTTTGTTTGTATGAGTAGAAGAGGAATAGTGTGATTGTGTTTGTTTATGTGTGTTTGTCACAATCAAAGATCAGCAATGTTGAGTTTACCATTGCAATCAATCTAAACACAAGGGACGAGAACTCTTCTTTAATAACGTCCCCAGAAAGGAATGTATACCTCGGAGTAATGGATCTACTCCCAAATGGTTCGCAATGTGTCGTTAAGAAGAGAGTCGCTGGACATCGTGTGTCGTCTACGTGTTTGGGAGGCAAGATTTTGAGGCCTTCCACTTCTGTTTCAATTCTTACAACACCATACAAGGACATGAGATATACGGCAGAGCAAGTTCGTGAAATAAACGGTCGTTCAAGGTCATGAAATAAAATACTTTATAAGATCAAGAAGTAAACGGTAGCATAAGGTCATGAAATATGCGGCCGTACGTGGTATTGGAATAAACGACCGAACACGGTCATGAAATAAACGGTCGCACGCGATGAAATAAATGGCCATACGAGGTCATGAAATAAACGGCCGTACGAGGTCATGAAATAAACGACCGTACGAGGTCATAAAAAAAACGACCGTACGAGGTCATGAAATAAATGACCGTGAGAGGTCATGAAATAAACGGCCGTACAAGGTCATGAAATAAACGGCCGTACGAGGTCATGAAATAAATGACCGTGAGAGGTCATGAAATAAACGGCCGTACGAGGTCATTAAATAAATAACCGTACGAGGTCATAAAAAAAACGGCCGTACGAGGTCATGAAATAAATGACCGTGAGAGGTCATGAAATAAACGGCCGTACAAGGTCATGAAATAAACGGCCGTACTAGGTCATAAAATAAAGGGACGTACGAGGTCATGAAATAAACGACCGCCATACAAGGTCATGAGATATACGACAAAGAAACGTTCGTGAGTATCGACCAGCAATCTGTTTGGAGGCCCGTGATAATGAAACTACCAATATTCGTTCATTTCATATTAATAACTATTATTTGGCTGTTACTGTTGTTACATCGCACTTTGCTACGACAGTAGGGTAGACAACCATTGTTTCACAGTCAGAAATGAAATAATTATCGAATACTTCACAATGATTTAAGTATGTAGAGGCCCTAAGGCAGGATTTTTTTTTTTTTTTTGCAGGTCCCTACATTTTTTCGAAAGCCTCAATAAAGACTTTTATGTGCCACTTATGGTTAGATATGAGACTAATAGAATGACATATTTTATGAGTATTTTAATTTAAAAATATATATCAGGTTCTTGGTAGACATAGTACCGTAAATCCGTAGCTACTTTGTGCAGAATTGAAGTACTATTTTCCACATTTCAACAGAGTTATTCACATTGGTCATTAGTATTTCACTACCATGTTATAATTAAGTTTGAATAACTTTTTCTTTTGTAATTAGAATTATAATATTATATTTTGTATGTAATTAAAGGGAAATGCACGCTCATATATATAACACAAAGTACAGTTTATAAAATCAAACATTAATTTAATTTAATGAGGTCAAATCAGAGATAGTATCATTAATTAGGAGAGAAAGAGTTAAATATTACAAGCATGCTACCAGAGAACACTTCTTAATCACGAAAGTGTTGTCAGCCGTAACGTGATAAGATTTAAAGCAGTGGTTCCCAAACTTTTTTGTCTCGTGGACCCCTTGACATGTTTTCTGGTTTTCCGTGGACCCCTACTTAAGTTATATTGATTTTTTGAAAATTCATCAATTTCAAATTACACATTTTGTTTAAATAATTTCCAACCAATGACATGAGGAGTGAAAAGTAATTTAAAACTACATTTTAAGTTAAATATATATGTTTTACAATAAATTTATTAACAAATTGAAATTTAAACCCATTATGTAACAGTCAATGTGTATCGTAAACTATCACTAAACACATTGGAAACTTTTTGTTTTTAGAGATATGCAAGCTCGAGTTTGCTATGGAGATTATTTTTCATATAGAGATTTGTTGTTTTAATAAAGGTTACACAAAGAGCTGTTTTTTTGTGTGGATTTTTTGAGCCATGATAATTTGAATTTTAAAAAACCAAGCATGAAATTCTTTTAATGATTCAAGTTTGTGTAAGAGTTTTTACAATTTCTTCAACGGCTGGTAAATCAATAATTTCTCTATCGTGTGAGGTTTTCAATATTTTACTATGATCATCATCTTCTCTATGTCAGGTTAAAGATAGATTTTGTGGTTGTATTCTGAACTTTATCTTTGAATGTTTGAAAGTCTTGCAAACCTTTATCTTTTTATTAGGGTGGCTTTATCTCAAATGATTCTCCAGCTTCATAACCCTAACCCAGCATCATAAATAATGACACATTAACACTCTCCTGTTTGACAAGGAAGTTCAATTTCAAATACTCGACGCTGTACATTCTAAATTTCTTTTTGTTAAAGTTATAACTAGACAAAACTACACTATGCAAATATAGTTATTAAATTAAATAAAACAATTTTTTCACACCTACATCACGCACTCCTTTGTGCTGAGAATTAATTCTGATGTAATTCTGATGTAATTTGGCCCTCTCCTGGTGCTTTGTGATTCAACTGATGAATGTTCTTGTCATTTTCTCTTCAAATTTGAGCAAGTAATTGCGTATTTAGCTTCTCATAACTGCGTTGATAACAAATTGAAGATATTCCTGCAATCTAGATCTACTACTTTTTAGTTACTTAGTACACTATCCGTAGTAGGACCTAACCCAACCATGAAAGGTGCTCCATTTGTTGCTACTGATATAATAGCTACAGGGTTTGCTTTTTCTTCGAACGATTCCTTCAAATCATCAAATGTGTATTCGACTTTATTGTCTATCAATTATCAGTTTTCACAAAAAGAAATTTTGTCTTGAATTTCTTTATCCATAAATAGATGAACATGTGCCCCAAAAAAAGCTTCATTACAGGCACAACTCGGTTCATATATAGACCTTTGAACTATTTGTTGCTTAGAATAATTCTTAGCAAATATCAGATGAAGGTTTGTGTACAAAATAGTTTTAAAAACTTTTTGCGGCTGGCTAAATTATTCTTTTTTTTTTCGCCAATCGTATTTCGTTTTCATAATTTCACAAGATATGTGAAGACACAGCAAATGTTTATATTTTCTCTAAAATTTGAAAGCAAATATTTTGTCAATTGTAGCTCTTTTCTCAACTTTATCATGGAGTTTTCAATAGTTTTTCCAATCTTATCAGGGTGGCTTTGTCTCCAACTATCCTCCAGCTTAGGTGGTTTCATGGTGTCGTTACATAAAATGTTGTTAAATAAAAGACACATAGGCAATATAAGTTCGACGAGAAAAGAAGAAACATTGTTAGAAATTAACACCGCCGTCTTTTTTATATTTAGATTCAGCCATGTTAAATATTTGTTATCTCTAGACTCTAGACCAAATTAAGCTATTTAAATGAGGTATTAAAATTTAAAATATGTTTTTCATTCCGATATTATCATCAAAATTTAATAACCTAGCTATAATAAAGTATAAACAATGTTCTAAATTTCTAATTCCCCTTTCAGACCTAGTGGTCTATAGGGCAGATGATGTAAAGGTCATCTGATTCTGTGGCCCACGGTTAACGAGGGTGTCATGTGGCCAGCACAACGACCAACCGCCTTTACTTTTCCCCAACTAATGTCAGGTACCCATTAGAGCTGGGTGGACTCAAGGGCGCCCGAAAATCCCGAAATAAAAATCCCAGCCTTTGAACCCGGGACCTCCAATACGGAAGCCAAGCGCTTTACCGCTCAGCCACCGCGCCCTCATAAACAATGTATATTTGTATGATATATTAGAATTAGGTGATTCCATTAATGTGAGATTTATATTAATCTCAATTCCTTCTTAAATGAGACCCCCATTTGCATGTCATGGACCCCAATTCTTTTTTTCACTTTCGTGGACCTCTTGAAAGTCCTCGTGGACCCCTGGGGTCGATATGGACCAATTTGGGAATCACTGATTTAAAGTGTTGGTGGTAAAAATGCGGAAAAAAAATGTTAGAAAAATATTTGAAGTTTTTGACCCGTCGAAATTCGGATATATTTATTTTCTCTTTTGTGGATGCCCCTTTATGTGGATTCTCCTTAAATCTGGCCCTGTTCTTACTATACAAATGGATGATGAAGCTGTTATTTAGGCTGAACGTTTGTTTGAAAGTATATTCATTCCCCTTATATTTCTAGAAGTGGTAAGGTTCTGGACTTTTGAAAAAGACATTTAAAACTCCTGACCCAATGTAGAGAAAAAAAAAACTGGCTTCTCCTCTTGAGCATATTAGATCTATAAGTGAAATCGATCAGATCCAAAAATAGATGTATTGGAAGAGGTAAACATATTTTTTTCTCATTGAAATTATTCGATCTTTGCTAGTGACTGAAACCACCTCATTGGTATTCGACAATGGCTCTACGGACAGATGGTAATGTGATAACACATGAAGGAACAAAGATACATTGGATCAAGTTTAGCCCGAGGGCTACGTCTGCTCAAAGTTGCAATCTAACCAAAACAGGTTCCTTTGAGTGAACTGAGCTGGATGCTCGGAATTCTTTTCTTTAAGTTAGCGTAAGCTGAAATTTTCTTTTAAGCAATGCCGCGTAGACATTTTGATTGAGCTCAGAGTTCATCTTGTATCAATGCTCCGTGTGGACTACTTGACTCTTTATCAATCACAATTCTTTCTGCAGGCGATCCATTGTCCTCCTTTTCATCTCCTATTTCTTAACGTCTCGCTTATCTTTTCTTTATCTTGTTTCTTTTTTCTACAAAGTTTCTATCAGCTCTCTCTGTTTTTCTGATAAAAAGTTTGTACACGTTATTTCTCCCAAACCCAATCGCGGATCAAGCTGACATTTTGCGCAATTATTTCTTTTACCTGACAAAACAAGAATCAATTTTTAAAAATTAACAAATTAGTTAGGCTAATCAACTACTGGTAAATAATTATTTTGTTTGGTATGGAACAAAGAAAAGAAATTTAACTTCTAATGGAATTAGCCCTCTTTAAACTTAGCCCTCTTTAAACTTTGTGTATCGCTGCTTTAAAGTTTGAATAACAATTAAACCTTCTATTTCCATAAGCACACAATGACACAGTGGTTAACGTTTTGGCTTGATGAGGCTTGAGCCTCAAGCTCGAATTTAGGTCTTTCAACTTTTTTTTATATAAAGTCATTTAAAAGCAATCAAGGGAACATTCACACTGTACCCCATTCTAAGGGGAGATAAACCTTGCAATAATGAGAGATACGGCAGCGATTGAACGGTGCGCTCTCCTCCTCCAAAGTGCAACGTTATAATTTTTCATAGTAAAAATAAATAAATGTAAGTTTGGCTAGAGACTAAATCTAGGTCTAGATCCTACATCCGTTTTGAATGGACTATCCCTTTCTTGAAAGTACTATCGAGTTTGGATATCTGCAATGTGGGGCTTTATTGATTCAAGAGCTTAATAAATTAATCTAAATGCTTATCATTGGAAATATTAAAAGGTGTACTAGATCTATACATTCACTTAACCAGGATTCTTTCTCTGGGAGTAGGGGATAGGGGGCGGGGTAAATAGTATTTTTGAAATCTAACATTCATTCATATTTAAAAGAAAAACAATCGCTCAATAAGTTACATAACGGAGGTATTGTCTTTTTTTTTAAAAGTATTTTAAAGTTTATCTTTTTTATTGTTTATAGTAACTTTTACATTTAAATTATTTATCCTTTTTATTAGCGGCCCCCGTAAGGGGAAAAAGCCGCTATTAGGTTTGTGCAAAATGTCCGTCTGTCCGTCTGTCCGTCTGTCACACTCAGGGCGCCGAAACTAGAAGAGATACGAAAAATATTTTTTCACCATTAAATGCGGCTTGAAAAGTTTAGGTGCAACGGCTACTTTTAGTTTTCTAAAAGCAAACTGTTTAATTTATAAAATTAATTATGCAAGCGATTTTTTAATAATAAAACACCAATTGTGAAGCAATTAGGTAAATGTAAGGGAGGAAATGTTACTAGAAAAAATGCTCTTGGCATGTAGATATCACGCACATTTTTTTAAATGACTTTCTTTCTGTCTGTCCGTCTGTCCGTCTGTCAGACTCAGAGCGCCAAAACTAGAAGAGATACGAAAAATATTATTTCACCATTAAATGCGGCTTGAAAAGTTTAGGTGCAACGGCTACTTTTAATTTTCTAAAAGCAAACCGTTTAATTTATAAAATTAATTATGCAAGCGATATTTTAATAACAAAACACCAATTCTAAAACAATTAGGTAAATGTAAGGGAGGAAATGTTACTATAAGAAATGCTTTTTACATATAGATATCATGCACATTTTTTAAAATGAACTTTTAGCAGCGGCTTTCGTGTACTAGCGTAAAGCCCGGAAATGACATAATTCTAAACTAATTTCTTAAATTTTTTAAAAAATTAAATTAAAAAAAAAAAAATTGTTTAGTGCCCCCATTAGAATAAAACAAGCATATTTTTGTGCGTTTTGTCTGTTGGTTGGTCTGTCCGTCACGGTTAGAAAAAAACACTAAAGGCTTTTGAAAATATGATTTAACCTTTACTGTTCTTTCAGAAATATTGTGATAGTTTAAGGATGGGAGCATACAGGAATTGAGCCAGGGACTTAGAAGGAACATCCGAAACATCTTGCGAAAAGGCGGATCTGACAGGGATCCGACTCCGACGGGGGCCGCCTCTGAGTTTGTGTATCACACACAAACTCTCTTTGTAATCTTGTTTTATGTGGTTCCCGGTCATTTCATTCCGAGTAAGTTCATCCAAGGTCATTTCATCTTTTGTCTCTTCATCCCCGTTTTTTCATCCCCTGGTCATTTCATCCCCTAGTGACATGGTCAATGGCATCCTGATCTTTTTATCCAACAAATAATATGTGTAAAACTTTGATGATAATCAGCCATATATATATACTTATTTTATTTACATGACAAAAAGTGTGTCACATTCATTAAAAAAGAATAAAATTCAATGCCATTAAAAAGTAGAAAAAAATTAATTACAATAAATATAGAGCTACTAAAAATTGTTTGTGTATGTTAAAATAATTATAAAGTGAAGATACATTTGTGATCGTAGGTACAGAGTTGGTCAAATGATTGGTATTGCATTGTTTGTAATTCTCTTGACCGGTTGTGTATATTTCAATCTTGAACGTTATTCGGTGCCGTGCTAGCCTGTAAAACTGATGCCTTTGTGCAACTGACTATCCTTACGTAGACCATCCACGAATGTTCACATTGTTGGATGGTGGCATGAATATAGAGATTGGAGGTCGCGATGCCAACTCTCCGCAGCGCTATTTGCGCAGCATCCCCGATTATGTCAAGGTATTTACTCCATGTTCTGGGAGAATATAAATCTGAAACATAGTTATCCCCCGCGGTCTTCCACCACGTACATATATATGCTCGAAGTAGGAGAACAGTTCCGGCATCCGATCGTGTTGTGCCATGGACTCGGCGGGTAATTTAAAGGAATCGATAATTTGATGTTCACGTAGGTCAAGGATGTCAGAGTCTCTCCATTCCCCGTAACTTTTAGGCCTAGTTCAATTACATCCACATCTATAAACTATTTTAATTAATTACATGTTCTTTTTCTTTAGATTTCCGAAATGTAAACGTTAATGTCGGACGGACAGAAAGACAGACACAAAGCACAAAAAAAATCATGATAATGAAAGATACACCTTGTCTTTCATAAACTTGCTGTGTTCAGAGATTTACGAGCTTGCTTTTTGCATTCTATTTACCTAACCACAATTCCTTTTTTTTTGCAGTGCATAAATACAATTTTAAACCTTCTCAAAATCTTCCTCTTGTGATTTTAACTTTTCGTTTAGGTTTTGTGTCTGTAAATTTCTTATTGTCCATCGACAGTAATAGAATATTAAAGATCACTTTGAATCAATCAAATCATTTAATATAACATGATTACAAGACAATGGAGGATACATAATGAAATAAATCAATTAGAGAATCGATTATTATTGCAAGAGGGTAGTTGAATCTCTGTTCCCTCAGCCTTTATTTTTTTTTAAATAGTAACCTGATGTAGTCTTTAAATTTTTTTTTTCGTTCTTGTTGCCCTAATTCTCACATGTTGATGTTTTCATTAAATTATAGCTTTTATATAGCGCTACTTTCATGCTTATAGCATGCTCAGAGCGCTTTGGTCCAATCTCATTTGTGGACCAGTGGGGGGAGGGGGTATCTAGGAGTTGGTTTCCCGTGCTGCCTTTGGGCGCTCAGTAAACACAACTCTGCCCGAGTCGGGTGTCGAACCTCGAGCCCCCTTCTAGGTAGCCAAGCAAGCCAAGCTCAAGCCGCACTTAGCCTCTCGACCACGCTTCGACGAATACACTTCCTAATTGAAGAAAAAAAAATCTTATATAACCAGTTAGTTAACCCTCTAACAATAACATATAGATCTTTCTTCGTGATCGAAGATGAGCACATTTCTCCTATCCTATGGACTCGAAGATGACTGTAAACTTCAACCTTCGCTTTAAAAAGCCGGCCGCATACGTGAATGGGTGGGTTGGGTCAGTTGCAGATAGGCCTGCTTCTTCTCTCAACTTTTTGTTGATTCGGCGCTCTTTCATCCGGGCTACTCTTCTTGCTTCAAATCTTCAAACCTAGACTACTAGAGCACCAACAAATAACACTTTGAAGTAACGTCTGTAATATTACTAATGTATAAGATAGGAAGATAAGAAAAAGATAATATATTAATTTCATTAACAACTATATAAAACAAAATACAAAATCTATCTTGTTTTCATATTTCTAAACTCTATTGATTTGACAAAATGAGTTATATGATTAAAATTGTTAAAATATTCTATACAAATGTAATTTGAAATCTGATCGTTTTATATAACCAACTATTTAAAATGCAGATTTAATTTTTTTTTCTTTTATAACTCATAGCATATGTAGGCCTATAAAAAAATATCTTTGGTTACGTAAAATATAATTGAAACAAGTACAAAAAGGTCAATCAATAAAATAAGGTTTTTGGTTTACCTTTAATAGATTTCTTCCCCTGCCATGCACAACTAATCTATTGGGCAGATGATGTTAAGGTCATCTGTTTCTTCAGCCAACGGTTCACGAGCAGCACAAGGACTAACTGCCTTTACTTATTGCGCCATAAAAAATCCCGAAATTCAAAATCCCAGTCTTCACCGAGATTCGAACCCAGGTGCTTAGGTTCCGAAGCCAGGTACAACCACTTGGCCAACTCGCCATTCACCGCTAATAAAAGCCAATAAAAAAAAAACGCTTTCTTCTTCGATTTTATCATTCTCACTGTTTTAGCTGTCACTATCAAAGGCGGATCCATAGAGGTGTGAACGGTAGGGGCGGTCCCTGAGGCGAATTAGAGCAGAGAAATCACACAATGTGTATGGTATTTTAAACTCATTAAGGTGGGGGGTTAGGGTTAGACTGTAACCTGACTTTTGACTATTCTGTTTTAGCAGTTGTATTCGTATAAATGTAGACTGTCCCAACACTAGCATCAGATGACAAAAGTAGATTTCAAAATATCACTAATGGGACGCAATGTGGACTTTAAAAAAACTATTATAAATACTGTGAATTAGTATTTCTTAAAGATATAAATTGTCCTTAATATATTCTTCTGAATCAAATTTAAGTTGCTTTAATAAATGATATGTGGACCACAATAGCACAGAATAAGAGGCGCAGGCTTGTGAATCAGAGGACGAATCACAAAATCAGTGGACGAATAAAAACTTATTGACGTGTCACAGAATCAGGGAACAGTTTACAGACTCAGGAAACAGTTTACAGAATCAGGGAGCAGTTCACAGAATCAGGGAACAGTTCACAGAATCAGGGAACAGTTTACAGAATCAAGGAACACTTCACAGAATCAGAGGATAGCTCAAATTATCAGCTCAGATTTATTTCAGAAGAAATAAATAACAAAAGTAGAGTAATCAATATTGAACAATAATACTTGAATAGTTTACAACCACAAATAACAAATAGCCCAAATTTTCTTAACCTTCCCCCCCCCCCCATTAAAAAACCCCTCATCCTTTGGATTCTACATTTCCTGTTCAAATACTTTTCCACTTCCCCCATCGCTTTCCTAAATACAAACATATTGAAGAATTTTGGTTTCAAATGTTTTTATCCGCCTTAGCCAAAATATCTTTGAAGTATCCTTAAAAACCCGCTGAGGCTTTCTCCTGAAATATCAGCACTAAAAGTTATGTAACGTTAGGGACGAACAAAGAGCGTCTCTGAAGAGGCTCAGAAACAAAAGTACGTAATATTGGAGTTTGTTGTTTTGTTGTTAAATGAAAAACAGTTGTCAGATGTTTTTGTTTGTACTTTATTTCCAGGAATTTTTTTTACAAGTCTGAGTCTATTTTTTTACAAAGCTTATATCAACTCACTCCGTCAGTGTAGTACAAATGGCTGTACATGTTATTTCACCCACTTCAAATTCTCGGATAAAGTTGAAACATTTTGCAAAATTATTCATGTGGCAAAAAGGGAGCTAAACCCTGCCATTTTCAAATAAATAGCAGTAATTAGCGGTTCTTTACCATGAGTATACTTGTTTTTTAAAAAGTAATCTTTTTTCTTTTGCTTGTTTTATTGTAGTAAAATAACGTAGGTAGAACTTACTTAGACTTAGACTTAGGTCCTCCCGAGCCGTTCGGCGCATTGGGCGGCAAGCTGTCTCCATAAAGAATTAAAGATCTTTCATTGGCAATATCTGCAGCCTCCTCCCACCTGGTGTCCACTGTTCTGAGGTCTTCCATGAAGGTATGACGCCAAGTTATACGAGGACGAGCCTGTTTGCGTTTTCCTCGTATTGGCCTCCAGGTCATAGCAATTCTTGGTATGCGTTGGTAAAAAAAAAAGATTAAATAAAAACAAAAAGGGTTGTGGGAGTTGATATTGATGTGTGAGAGAAATTAGAGGCAGTAGAACTGTACATTTATAAATGTTTATCAAGATATTTTGAACCGGGTTTATTTTCTTATCACAAAAAGACGCCAATAGAACAGGGGCGTAGCTAGAAATTTTGGGGCCATCGTTTGGGGCCCGGGGGGATTGACCACTTTGGGGCCCCCTGCATTTTGCGTAATACTTAATTTTTAATGTAAGAAAACACTCATTTGGGGCCCCCTTCAAGTAGGGGTCCGGGGGTATTTTCAAATTCTCCCCCTCCTCCCCCCCCCCACTGTCTGCGCCACTGTAATAGAACGTTGGCCCGTTATTCTGCTGGTTTACGACTTGTGGTGTAGCCAATTTTAGACTATGAGAAATGAGGTGCTATTTACCCTAGTATTTTTATGTAAAAAAAACAAAAAACAACACATATTTACAAATAGTAAATTAACTTTGTGTAGTGAACATTCTCAAAAAAATATTTCTCCCACACCTATTATCACATCAAGCTGAAACTTTGCACAATTATTCATTGGTGAATACCATAAATGAATTCATGAATTTCTGAGTGAATACATCACTGGTAATTAATTATTGTATTTCGTATCAAGAAGGGAAATTTATTATTCAGTATTCACTGATATGTTTTTCTTTTTTTTTTTGGGTGTTGTCCCTTGAAATAATTGTACATGTTATTTCTCCCACACCCATTTTCAGGTCAAATTGAAACTTCAAATAATTATTTATTGTACGAAACAAAACATGAATCAATAAAAATATATATATATCTTGGTAATTAATTATTGTGTTTCTGTCAAACAAGGGAAATAACTTCAACATTATTGTGGGATATAATTATGAACTTGGTCTTCCACTTCGATTATTTTTTTAAATATTTGTATATTTTACATGTTTTGGCCTCTAATTACAGAAACAAACCAACAAGTTTTTAATTTTTTTAAAATAATAACAATACACACACATTGTAGGCCTATAATCAGTGCACCATAAAATGTGTCTTTCATTCAGTGGCCTGTACTTTGTTGAGATAAATGTAGTAAAGTAGCTAACACGAGGGGAGGATGGGGGAGAATTTGAAAATCTACTCTGGACCCCACTTGAGGGGTCCCAAATGAGCGTTCTTTTACATTAAAAACTAAATATTACGAAAATACTGGGACTACCAAAGAGACAAGCCCCCCGGGGCCCCCAACGACGGAAAATTCCTAGCCTCGCCCCTGGATAAATGTTCTACATTTATTAAGAACTAAAGATGTACTCTACAGCGTAAAGATAAATTCAAAGTCTAGAATGACTAATCTTTTCATTTACTTATATATCATACTAGAATTAGGTTTTTATAGTCTTAAAGAACATATCAGCTTCAACTTTAAACAGTAATGAGATATCCACTTCAACTCTCGTTACAAATCCAAGTGAAGTACAGACTCTCTAACATATGTCTCTGATAATGGATTCCTTCTATTGCAGAGAGGTGGGCGTCGCTACATCTCATTTGTGTCAGACACTCAATAGTTAGACAATTATTATTATTTTTTTTTTGTGTGTGAAAAGTTTCAATAATCTTTTTTTTTCCAATAACCTACAAGCACACACAGACATGACCCCCACACACACATATGACCCCCCCACACACACAGACATGACACACACACACACAGAAAAGACACCCACACACAGACAAGACACACCACACACACAGAAAAGACACCCACACACAGACAAGACACAC
>JADKLZ010000728.1:21907558-21919726 GCA_021533235.1 Biomphalaria straminea
ACATACATACATACGTACATACATACACACATACATACATACATAAATACATACGTACATACATACTTGCATACATACATACTTCTAAAAAGATTTTACAAGCAAGCAGTATTGCTTCAATTTTTTCTTGTTGACAGTATTTACGCAGTAATTAGCTTCAGTATAATTTAAGCTCGCATTTATAATTTCGTCATTAACATAATCTATCTGTCTGTCTATCTATCCATCTATCTATCTATCTATCTATCTATCTATCTATCTATCTATCTATCTATCTATCTATCTATGAATCTATCTATCTATCTGTTTGTCAGCCTATTTATACATCTCTCTTACTGTTTATTAAAAGCCGTTAGCACGAACTAAACGCCAGAGTGCTGTCTGCAGCTATTGGCCAGCCAGTAAATCCCAAAATGTAGCCAAGGGTCAATGGGGGAAAATTAGGGTTAAGCTTTCCAGACGGTCAAAACTTTGGACATTCCGCGGCGGACTGCAATCGTCCATTAACACCAAATAACGGCCATAAATATGTTGTCTAATTCTTCCAAATGTTTCTAAAGTGATAAATATCGTCTGCTTCTCACGTCGTCTACTAGAACGATGTAAGTTTCAGTCTTATTTGGCACCATGAATAATAAAATAAACAAAAACAATTGATAAATAATATTACTAATTTCACAGATTTGTCTGTTCTATTTATGTGTATGTTTCTGTTGTGTTGTCTTTATATGAGAAAAGAGTCCTAGTAATCTCAACAAATTTACATAAGGATCAACAAAGTAGCTTTAGTCTTAGTCATTTTTGTTTGGTTCTAGATCTACTATTCATTATCTACTATTATTCACTATGTGAATGTTGTTCGAATTTTTCATTAACATTGTTTTTGTATAGTAGTTACGCTGACGTTTATGAAGTTGTAATCAAACTGAATTTCCATTAGATTGGATCAATAAAATTATCTTATCTTATCTTATTATCATTATCTGCCCCATAGATGTCAAGGTCCGAAAGGGAAAACCTTACTTTTTCTTTATAGATCTATTAGAAATGTAATTATATGTTATTCTATAAATTTATAATCGTTAATATATATATATATATATATATATATATATATATATATATATATAATAAAAGTTTAAACAAATGACCTAATAAAATTGCTTACATTATGTAACTTGTTAACCCGGAATTCTGAGTACTTCTTAAAGTAATAGAGTTATTTAGGTAGCTAACAATTATTTACATATTGTTCTGTTTTGTTTTTCGTTCTCACTTTTCTAGTTTCACTTCATCCCAATATCGAGGATTGATTATGTTTCCTTCACCAGCAGCTTTGTTTGATTGGCTCAAACAGAAAGCTTCCTAGATAAACACCTGAGTAGTGGGTCTTGTTAGGGAGCCTTGTTTACCTCGTATCTCACCATAGAGAGGGGGGTGAGAGAGGGTTGAGGAGCCCCAGAAACAAATATATTTAATTATTTAAGGCTATGATCCTAGAAGAGATATTTTGGGTTGAATTTTTTTTTCCTTCATAGAAATGTGTTTTGCTACATTTTATAGATTACATATTGACCGACTCAGAAATTGATCTTCATACCTGCGTAATAAGGAAATGGAATTTTATTTTCGATGCATAAAATAAATTCGTTGGATGGAAATTCTGCATTCAGAAACAAATCTAAATGTCACATAGTTCTTTGAAAGTAGAAATGCTTTAAAGCTGAGTAGAAGCTCCTGGCAGGGGCGTAGCTAGAAATTTCCCATTGTTTGGGGGCCCGGGGGGTCTTGAGCTCTTCGAGGGCCCCTGCAGCTGCTTGATATTAAATTTTCAATGTAAAAAACACTCATTTGGGGGCCCGCCTGAAGTGGGGGCCGGGGGGATTCTGAAATTCTCCCCCACCCTAGCTACGCCACTGGCTCCTGGTTCGAATCCTGATGGACATAGATTTGAACGCGGGTCTTAATGACGTTCTTTAGTCCACAAATCTCTTTGGTTCAACGTTAAGCTGATCAATATTTGTCCTGGTCACATTTTCTTCTGAGAAGTCCTTGGCCCGGCAAGCGGGCAAGCCTAATTCATTTTCCCTTTAGAGTTTGGAGCTAAGGAATCTTAAAGTCAAGGGAGAAAATCGGTGGCATTGACTATCGATAGCAATTTTGGTCTGTATTAAGACATTGTCATCTTTATTGATTACTTGAAGACTGTTAAAGAAAGTTTCAAATAACATCAAGTTCATTAAAATGGAGATTGCTATACAGTAAATTATCCTCTAGCTCTAAGAATGCAAAATATTAGAGTAAATTTATAAAGATATATATGTTAGAGTAAATATTTCTATATGAGTGACATATTTGACCATAATACATACTCCAGTTGATAAAAATTGTAATTTTGTAGTATATTTGTGCATTACATAAATTTTCCAATGCAAACATTATGCCAGTTTGTCTCGAGTACCAAGGTATCAACCCCACAATCCCAGTCTGATAGACGACGACATTATGCCAAAAGCGATCCCTTATAGCGAACTTCAAGAAAGACGGCATAACAGATGTGCTCCTGGTGAACACTTTTAAAGTCCAGGGAGCATAGGGCTTCAAAACGATACAATTTTGGAGAACGTTTTTAAAAGCTGTGAACTAAAGGGTCTGCAGCCGCTTTAACGCAGCCGCTTTGACGCTCCCGCTTTGACGCAGCTCAATGATCCCAAAACTTTTTTCGTTTAGGAGACAACATAGATTTATGATACGCTTGACATGGCCAGCATGAATCCCTTAGAACTGAAACATAAGAAAAATACAAAATAAGTTGTAAGTCGTTGTCCCCCCCCCAGGAATGCTACACCCATTTTCTCCCTCTCACTCTCTCTATTAATCTCTCACTCTTTGTCCCATTCTCTCACTCTCTAACCCAGTGGTTCCCAAACTTTTTCGTCCCGTGGACCCCTTGACATGTTTTCTGGTTTTCTGTGGACCCCCTGCTTAAGTTATATTGAATTTTGGAAAATTCATCAATTTTTCAAATTACACATTTTGTTTAAATACTTTCCAATCAGTGACATGAGGAGTGAACAAGTAATTTAGAACTACATTTTAAGTTGAATTCATGTTTTGTACAATAAAATTATGAACACAATTGAAATTTACACCCATTATGTGACAGTTAATATTTATCGTTATCTATCACTAAACACATTGGACATTTTTTTGCATTAAAGGTTTGCAAGCTCGACTTGCTACGGAGATTATTTTTCATATAGAGATTTGTTGTTTTAGTAAAAGGTTTCACAAAGAGCTGTTTTTCGTGGATTTCTTGACCCATAATAATTTGAATAAAAAAAAAAAACATCATTACCAGACTTACATTTGAAGAAATAAATATTTAGCTTTATTCCAACAGAGCTCTTGAATTTAGTGAACTCTTCTACAAAATACCATTGCGCTAACAGAGTTTTCATGGATTGTTCTCAGAAAGCCACCACAAACGAAGGAGCTGGATTACTCATTGAATGGCCCAATGGAGAAACAATAATTTATCATCAACTTCTCAATGTCAGGTCAAAGATAGATTTTGTGGGTGTATTCTGAGCTTTATCTTTGAATGTCGGAAAGTTTTGCGAACCTTTATCTTTTATTAGGGTGGCATCAAATGATTCTCCAACTTAATTGGTCTCATAGCGTCATAAAAAATGGCACATTAACACTCTCTTGATTGACAAGGAAGTAATGAAGTTCAATTTCAAATACTTAACGCCTAATGCTGAGAATTAGTTCTGCTGTAATTTGGTGCTTTGTGATTCCACTGATGAATGTTCTTGTAATTTTTCTTCACATTTGAGCATGTAATTGCGTATTTAGCTTCTCATAACTGCATTGATAACAAATTGAAGATATTCCTACAATATAGATCTACTACTTTTTAGTTACTTAGTGTATTAGTAACACCAAGGTACACTATCCGTAGTAGGACCCAACCATGAAAGGTGCCCCATTTGTTGCTCTGATAAAATAGTTACAGGTTTTGCCTTTTCTTCGAACGATTCCTTCAAAACATCAAATGTGTATTCGACTTTATTGTCAATTATCAGTTTTAAAAAAGCGAAATTTTGTCGTGAATTTCTTTATCCAGAAATAAACGAACATGTGCCCAAAAAATGCTTCATTACAGGCACAACTCGGTTCATAAATAGACATTTCAACAATTTGTTGCTTAGAAGAATTCTTAGCAAATATCATATGCAGGTTTGTGTACAAAGTACTTTTAAAAACTTCAGCGGCTGGCTAAATCGTTTATTATTTTTTTGCCAATTGTATGTCGTTTTCATAATTTTGCACGATATTTTAAGACACAGCAAACCATTATATTTTCCTTAAAATTTGAAAGCAAATATTTTGTCAATTGTAGATCTTTTCTCAACTTTATCATGGAGTGTTCATTAGTTTTTCAAATCTTATCAGAGTGGCTTTGTCTCCAACGATCCTCCAGTTTATGTGGTTTTATGATGACATTACATAAAATGTTGTTAAATAAAAGTCACATAGGCAATATAAGTTTGATTACAAAAAAGGAAAAAAAAATGAAAATTAACACCATCGTCTATTTTATATTTAGATTCAGCCATGTTAAATATTATTTATCTCTAGACCAAATTAAGCAATTTGAATGAGGTATTAAAATTTAAAATATGTTTTTCATTCCAATTATATAATAAAACTTTAATGGCCTAGCTATAATAAAGTATAAATAATGATTATTTGTATGATATAATAGGTGTTATCGTTAATGTGAGATTTATATTAAACTCAATTCCTTCTTAAATGAGATCCACTCTCGTGGACCCCCATTTGTATGTCATGGACCCCCAATTATTTTTTTCACTTTCGTGGACCCCTTGGAAGTCCTCGTGGACCCCTGGGGGTCCACAGGGACCACTTTGGGAATCACTGCTCTAACCTCTCTCTTATTACATTCCAACACGTTTTTCTCCCTCTGTCCATTCTCGGATCAAGTGGAAATGTTGCATAATTATTTATAGTCGATAACAATACCCAAAATTAAAAAATAACCAGTTAGTTAATCATTTAGTACTAATTAATAAGATAATTAATTAATTTTGGGAGCTAAACCCAGTAATTTTCAGATAAATGGTAGTCATTAGCGGTTATCTGCTATTAGGTAAACTCGGGTTTTAATGAGTATTGCTTTTCATCTGGCACGGTAGTGTATGTATTGCAATACTTGGGCGTTGATATGTGAGTGATGTAAAAAAAAATGTATAAAATGATGGTTTGATTTATTTACATAAAAGTAATGTGACCGTTTTCGTTAAAGTTCTGAAGGGGTTACTTTAAATTTAAATATCATTTATAATGATGGTAACGTTACTGATATTATTTTTTTAAAATTATATAACATATGTTGCTGTTGGCTTTGCTGTAGAAGTTGCCGTGATGCTAAATTTAGCGTCAAAAAGGACAAAATCCTTGATTAACCTTGACATCAACATACATTTTTTTTAAAAGGGGGAGCGTCATGTTTTGCTGTACTTTATCCAATGTACCTGTTGATAGATCTACATTCGTAGCTAAACTAAAGAAGCCACATTCCTATTATTTTCGTATACGTATAAAAGACATTAACAAAAAATGATCACAGATGTCGTTGTAATAATTAGTTTTAAATAGCAGGTGCTAGTCTTATATCAGCTGTACTTTTACGTCACGTGATATTAGAACAATAGGTGGGAGAGAGAAGGATGAAAATGAAAGAAAAGGAAACCTGATTATAACAATGCGAGGACTATATACGTATTAAAAACTTATATTAAAAGTACGCACTATTTTCAAATAGAGAGTAAGGCAGAAAAATTAAACAATCGTTTTAGACAAAAAGGGAGAGAGAGAGAGAGTGAGAGAGAGATATTATGAGAGACAGAAAGATAGAGAGAGGTACGCTGACTATTAGATACACTATTAGAATGAAAGAAAAAGAAAGGGAAAGATAAAGAGTTAACGAGAGAGAAATATAGAGAGACAAAGGAAAAAAAAAGACAAAGTGATAGATTGATAAAGAGACAAAAAAGATTGAGAGAAAAGAAGGTACAAATATAGACATTGATAACAATTATTTTAGAACGAGAGAGAGAGAGAGAGAGAGAGAGAGAGAGAGAAAGAGAGAGAGATTAAAAATGAGATACAATGAAAGAGTAAACTAGAACAAGGAAGAAGATAAAGATATGAAACACGTAGAACACTTGCCAACTAGATCTACAGGTTATTTCACCCTAATTGTCCATTTCAATTTCGTATGTTTCCATTCACAACTGAGACACGACCCAACACGGGACTTCTGTTTCCAAGTGCTTTAATTTCAATTTAATTTTCAATATCTTTTCTAGTTTACGAGATCTTAAAGGGAGGGGACGGACAGACCGACGAACATTCCACACAAAACTAATAGCGTCTTTTCGGGGTCAGCTAAAAATGTGAACTATTTAAATCCTTTATTTCAGCATCGTTGCACAACTAGCCCGGAGAACTTTGTACTAGCCCGGAGAACTTCGTACTAAACCGGAGAACTTCGTACTAAACCGGAGAACTTCGTACTAGCCCGGAGAACTTCATAGTAAAAAGCTCTGACTGTCAGAAATCATTAAACAGCTTCTCAGAATGTGAGAATATCGCCTAAGTTATCTTTATGTACACAGAAATGCAACAGTTATAGTTTTTTTTTAATCCGTTTTTATTTATCGACTATGTCACTATGGCTTGGCTTAGCTTCTGAACCGGGGGTCCTGGATTCGAATCCTGGTGAAGGCTGTGATTTTTATTTCCGGGATCCTTGGGCGCCTCTGAGTCCACCCAACTCCAATGGGTACCTGACATTAGTTGGGGAAAAGTAAAGGCGGTTGGTCGTCGTGCTGGCCACATGACACCCTCGTTAACCGTAGGCCACAGAATCAGATGACCCTTACATCATCTGGCTTATAGACCACAAGGTCTGAATTGGGGGAACTTTACTTTTACTTTTTTACAACACACAGTGTCGCCACTGCATCGAGGACGTTGAAACAGTAAACCATATCAAGTCTCCTTATGTCTTTGTTGCTTACCGTCTCGTGCCCATGTCTCAGATCATTCAAGGGCTCGAGAGAACCACTGCTTAGTAGACACTGATTTTTGTAGGCAGTCGAAGCGATTTATTCCGTCCAAACTCTCGCATGACCAGACGGCTATCAACTTTCCTTGAAAGCGATGTGTCGTTTGACATAATGAAGTTATATACTCAATTTCCGACTCAGATTCACTACGACCTGCTTAAAGGATAAACTCAAAATCAATTGTTAAACAAATTACCTCCCTGAAGATTCTACTTTTTTTTCTTTTCTTTAAGATTACAGACGTTACGTCAAAAAAGAAATTAAATTACATATTACCCATTTCATGTGTCAATCTAGTCGTATAATGTTAATGAGTGACTTGAATTTTGCTATGTTGTTGGTTTTCATGGCTGATTCAAGTAGCCCATTCCTGACACTCTTAGCATATGAAATAAGATGTTTGGGGTTTGGTATAAAGAATAAGTGTTCGCTTTGATGATTTCTATTTGAATACAGAAAGAGAGCTGATAAACGGACAAAAATAAATGTTCAATTCTTTAAGGTTCCGTTCATTCTATGTAGGTCAGTGTGCCAAAAAAAAAAAAAAAAAGCGTCACAAGTGCTACCACTCCAGTATACTTTAGATGTCTCAGGTATGAAAACATCTATAAGACCCTAGACGCCACTAGCCTAAATAAATTGTCGCAAAATGCTAAATAATCTCAGTTTATATTTTTCATTGCACTAGCAGAGAGAGAGAGAGTGAGAGAGAGAGAGAGAGAGAGAGAGAGAGAGAGAGAGAGAGAGACAAGAGTGACTGTTTAAAACAAGCGATAAAGAGATACCACCACTTGGAGTAATCGAGATTTTTGAGAGTGAGAAAGAGAGAGAGAGAGAGAAATGATGAGTGAAAGACGATGAGAGATACCATAATTGTTATGTTAGCACAAAACGGTAGAAAAATGACATCATAATTAATATTATCTGTAGCTGGTGATTTATTTCATGGCTATTTAAACTGTTTCCGATGACAAAAGAGGGACAGATAATAACGACATCACCATGGTAACGACACTGTCCACAACAGGGTTTTATTTTCGTTCCAGAAAAAATTGGATTCGACTTTTTGACATTAATATTCGTAAAACGAGCCAAGCGGGGGGAAAAAAGATTGGCTTCTCTACACTTAGACCGAGACCATCCGTTTTAGAAGGCCTTATCTAATAGCTCATTGCCTTGTATAAAGATTTGTCTTGCATGGATGCTACTTTTGCATGTGATGTATGCCAGGGATAATACTTGTTATGACTCTATAGTGCAAAAGAACTGCTCTGCAAGATGAGCTACATTTGTTTTAGACTGAATAAGTCCAGCAACAATAATTAATTTTTTTTTCGTAAGTCTTGATGTGCAAAGAGTGAAATATTTTGAACCAGATTTATACTGCATTCACATTTCTCCTAATATTCAGTAACTTCTAAGTGATTATCTCTCCCTCTCCACTGTGTGGCTTGCTTAAAAATCTCATCTGGTTAATTTTATTATCAAACAGAGCCAGAAGAGAACTTAATCACCACTGCTGTTTGTAAACGATATTATTTAAATAATAATTTCGAGATAATAAATTGTTCTAATTTAATTAGTTTCAACCAATGTCATGCGTATGTGAATATAACTACAAGAATATATCCATGAATAGTGAAACATCTCATCTTTTTACTTAAAGACTTATGTTTTATCGCCTCGTTTAAAACATTGAACAGGAAAGTTCTCTCCAATAAAGTCGCAAACGTTTGCAGCCTCTTCCCATCTTGTATTCTCTGCCCTGAGATCCTCCTTAAAGCTGAGGCACCATGCTACACGACGACAATCCTCTTTGCGCTTCCCTCATTTCGGCCTCCTTGCTAATTCCGTCCTAGGTTATTCCTGCTTTGGGAGAACATGTCAATCAAACCTCCAGTGACGCACTGAAATAACCTCAATAAGCAATTCAGTACTCGTTTGTCATATAATTTCTCTGTTTCTATAATATTCTGTAAGTGATTCTTAAAATCGTTCATAGCCATCGCTGCTGAGGCACATTTAGTATCCTCTCGATATTTACAGACGACTCCCATTTCTTCTTTCGGATTCTACATATCACATACAAAGACCTCATCGTAAATGAGGAAATTCGAAATAAAGAAATATAAAACAGAATCGCAATGACAATTAGGACCCTTGACTCTGATAGCTGTCAATAACACAAACGTACACTGTTATGTTATGAGATTACCAAAGCTCGCAAACACCTTACTGCAGGGAACAAAGAGACAGTTAAAGACCCAACAGTTCAACAGACTATATATGCAAGATGCTTGAATGTTACACCTCCATGGAGAGAGAGCATACAGATTGCAGATTGCAGATGCCATACACAACAGAAGCAGAAAGAAGGGCGAAAATGCAACGGCGCCTGGTGATTACTTATGCCCAACCTTCGACCGCAGCTGTACATCAAGGATTGGCCTCTTTAGTCACTAATAGTAACACAAGAAGTTGCATAGGGAAAAGACCATCTCTAGGACACCTGCATCAGTATAAGAAGTATGAAAAGCTGAATTTTCTTTAAATTTTGGAACACTTTTACAAATTTAATCACTTAAGTAGGTCAGTGCTTGATACCAATTTGTTTAATATGGTTCTCTATGGGAATATGTTCCAGCAAAATGGCTGCATTCATCTCTTTCACCCTGTGTATTTGTTTTGGTTGAAGGAAGGAGCAAAATAAAATGAAATAGATTGAGCTCAGAGCACTTCTTGACCTCTTGAACACTGAGACAGCTGATAGCGATCAATAATTGAAAGATTAGACTTCTAGAATAATCACGCAGACAGGGGAGTCAATAGCGTTAAAGTATCGAGTGCAGTGGTTCTCGTATACATGTTCAATAAAGGGACACTATTGCAAGCACAGAGGCGCGGTGGCTGAGTGGTAAAGCGCTTGGCTTCTGAACCGGGGGTCCCGGGTTCGAAACCTGGTGAAGACTGGGATTTTTATTTCGGGATCCTTGGGCGCCTCTGAGTCAACCCAGCTCTAATGGGTACCTTACATTAGTTGGGGAAAAGTAAAGGCGGTTGGTCGTTGTGCTGGCCACATGACACCCTCGTTAACCGTGGGCCACAGAATCAGATGACCTTTACATCATCTGCCCTATAGACCACAAGGTCTGAAAGGGGAACTTTCCTTTTTTTTTATTGCAAGCATGGTAAACTAATATAGTCAATGTTGGCCTCTTTCAGTCGTAGAACGACTAGGGTTCAACTCATTGAACACTTTATCACGTGACTGTGCAGCCCCATTCTCATTTACAGGTAAGGGCTTTGGGTACAGATGAAAGCCTGAATATACCTGATGGTCAGAACGATGTTACCCATGCAGCAGTTCCCCCCTCTCCATGCAGCTGAGGTGTTCAAAGGAAAGACAAATGTCCTATACAGATATACTGCACACGATTTAATACGTTATTTGCTTTAATAAATGTTGATTGTATTATCGACTCTTAGGCTTCTTTTAATTTAACCACCAATGACAACAAATACTTTTAGTTGGTATTTTTTTTAAAAAGCTTCTCTAAGGGGAAGAACTTTGCACGTACAATTATTTCTCTCAATACTGTAAAAGTGGTTTCCTCTAATCGATATCTAACAAAATAATTAATTACTAATAATTAATTGACTAATTGTTGTTTTTTTTTACTGAATTCATGTTTTGTTAGATTCAATAAATAATTGTTTAAATTTTCGAATTAATGAATGCATGGAGGTGGGACATATTTGGACATATCTTTGAATACTGAAAGATTAATTTGTATTGTTGATTTCAAACAGAATAATTAATAACGAGTAATTAGTTCACTACTTGGTTTATTTGTTTTAATTGATTCATGTCTTGTCTATGCCAATATGCAAAGTTTCAACTTGACATTGGGTGTGGGAGAAATAAAATGTACCAACGTTTTACCAGACAGACAAACAGACAGACAGACAGACAGGAAGACAGAGTAACATGATGGTTATAATGGTTTATAAAAGCAGCTTCATTGCTGTTAAAAAAAAAAAAGCTTTCTTATGATTGTCTTGTACATTTTGAAATATAGTCTCTAGAAATAACCAACATAAAAATACAAGTAATATTCTCTGTCGAACGTTCCAACTGAAGTGTACAGAAGATTGTTTTGTATTTAATTATTAAATCCTTGAGGCAAGGGAAGAGCTTGTTTCTTGCTGTGCTGATCCATGAATACGATGTAGTAAGTGGTTTTACTATTGTACATTGAATTACGAAGAAAAAAAACTTTTTATGTAATCTCTGGAGATATTTGACTGGTCAATCAGTTAACTTAGTTTAATGGTTACTTTTTTTTATTTAAACTTGGTCTAAAGAAAGAAAAAACGAAGAGAAAGAGAGAAGGAAAGAGAGCGTGGTTGTGTTTCTGATAGAAAGCTAGAGAGATCATAACTCCCACACATAGGCAAATTCTGACTTTTGTAATGAGACTGATACAAATATTTTTGTAGACACTCATTTTTTGATATATATAATTATATTATAAAAAATGTAACTGCACAAATGGAACATTTTCATGTTCATATAGTAGGACTACCTTTTATTTTATTATAGTAAATGTACGTATTTGACTGACCAGTAGTTTTACTGTGTGTACTGCCTATAAGTATTAACTTGAAATGTTGCAAGGGAAAATGATCTGATTGTGTTTATGAATGTGTTTTACTATTTAGTGTATTGGTTTTTAGTGTGTGGGTGTTTTGTCTGTAAGTATTTAGTGTGTGGGTATTTAGAGTGTGGGTATTTAGAGACGGTATTTAGTGTGTGGGTATTTAGAGTGTGGGTATTTTGAGTGTACGTATTTAGTGTGTGGGTATTTAGAGTGTGAGTATTTAGAGCGTGGGTATTTAGAGTGTGGGTATTTAGAGTGTGGGTATTTAGTGTGTGGGTATTTAGTGTGTGAGTATTTAGAGTGTGGGTATTTAGTGTGTGGGTATTTAGTGTGTGGGTATTTAG
>JADKLZ010000728.1:21925655-21950783 GCA_021533235.1 Biomphalaria straminea
TCTCTTTCTCTTTCTCTCTATTTTTCTCTCGCTCTCTCTCTTTCTCTCTCTCTTTTTCTCTCGCTCTCTCCCTTTTTCTATCTCTCCCTCGTTTTCTCTCGCTCTCTCTCTTTCTCTCTCTCGTTTTCTTTCGCTCTCTCCCTCTCTATTTTTCTCTCGCTCTTTCTCCCTCTCTATTTTTTTCTCTCGCCTTCTTTCTCTCTCTATCTCTTTTTCTCTCGCTCTCTCCCTCTTTCTCTCTCTCTCCCTCTTTCTCTCTCTCTCTATTTTTTCTGTTGCTCTTCCTATATTCTCTGTAGTTTCTCCATTTTCTTCCCCCACCTTTTATTCCCCCTCCCCACATGTCTCCCACAAACACACACAACTCTCTCTCTCTCTCTCTCTCTTCTGCTCCTTAAGAAGAATGTTAGA
Organism: Biomphalaria straminea; assembly: GCA_021533235.1. NCBI lineage: Eukaryota > Metazoa > Mollusca > Gastropoda > Planorbidae > Biomphalaria > Biomphalaria straminea. Next base: position 21,926,067 of record JADKLZ010000728.1, read on the forward strand.
TATCGCTGATAGAGACGAATACGAGTTGGTCAACTCCATAAACAGTTTCTGCTTTGGAACTCTAAAGGAAAAGACACAAAGATCTAGGTTTTAAAAAATGTTTAAATTCTAAAAAAAAAAAAGCTTAAAGTATTTAGTTCTCGTCATGGCAAGATAAAAGTTAATTTGAAATCGACTTACAGTAGAAACGACCAAGTCACGAAGACAGAAGGGAGACTACTGACTAAGGAGACAGGTTGTGGCTTGTGCCACTATTAGACATTGATCGAATGTCTCCCTTTAGGAGGCGGGGAGGTGAGTGGCCTGGGTAGGTTCACGTAGGTCAATAGTTAGACACGAGAAATCCATAAGGATAGACATTTCCCATTGCCAATAGTCGCATTTATCAACGAGTGTTAACATAATATCTTATTATCTACTAGCCGGATATGACCAGTGGTCTGTGGGCCTTATTGTATATTGCTGATATAGTGGATTGGATTTGAATCTATGTCAAACAAAGCGAATGTTCCCATCACATTGATTTTTTAAATTTTTGCCACGAAAAAGAAAGTAGAGTGCGAAAACGGGTTTACCCGTTTAGCCAGCGTATTTATATTATAAATATCAGGTGACCGAGCCTTGCTCAGTTAAATAAAAGCCCTGCCCAGCCTGACTGTCGGACAATAAGAAGTTCATACCGGCTTGCCATCCTTCCATCCCGGTGGTGCTGCAGCCCGTGGTCTGCTTTTAGTTTTACACATCCCTTTATTCATATCTCTAAATGCGTTCTTGTTTGGAAAGAAATATTTTAGTGTTCTATGGTAAGCCTAATGACGTAAGCAGTGTTTTTTTCCGTTTACGTCATGGAAAACTTTCATTCATAAATTATTCTAACCAAAATTAATGGTCTGCTTTTAGTTTTACACATCCCTTCATTCATATCTCTAAATGTTTGGAAAGAAATATTTTAGAGTTCTACGGTAAGCCTAGTGACGTAAGCAGCGTTTTTCCCGTTTACGTCATGGAGAACTTTCATTCATAACTTTCATTCATAAATATATTGAAGCCAATATTAATTTTACAACGAGACATTTTATGTATCGAAATAACGGTCGAACTCGAGTTTTCCCGATGTGGCCAATGAGCTGAAACTTTTTTTCTCACTAACATTTAGATACTTTGAAATTTTAAAGAAAATCGTTAGAGCCGTTTTCGAAATAGAAGAAATATAAATATATATATATATATATATATATATATATATATACAAGAATTGCTCGCTTAAGAGTATAGGATATCAGGTGGTTTGACTTTTTAAAATAGACAAAATTGTAATGCAAAGACGAATTTTTTTTCTAACACAAAATCTTAATTTTTACTTATTATCCGGAAGCGTGGTCGAGAGGCTAAGGCTTGGCTTGCTTGGCTACCTAGAAGGGGGCTCGATGTTCGACACCTGACTCGGGCAGAGTTGTGTTTACTGAGCGCCCAAAGGCAGCACGGTAAACCAGCTCCTAGATACCCACTCCCCCCCACAGGTCCGCAAATGAGATTGGACCAAAGCGCTCTGAGCATGCTATAAGCATGAAAGTAGCGCTATATAAAAGCTATAATAATAATAATAATCCCTACCCTGACTGGACCGCGCGCAATCCACTTCACATAGGGCCCCGCAAATGTTAGGGTCGACCCTGGATATCATGTTCAGTGTGTGCAAATAAGGCGTAGAGTATGACAAAGTAAAAGTTACTCACGGGTTTGCGCAATTTAAGTGTAAACAATGGACCTCATTCACGAATCGCCACTTAATAATATTTATAAAAAAATGAAAAAAAAGTATCGTGTGACAGCCTTTATGGTTAACATAATTTGTATATACAGAATCACATGGCTAAATGTTGTTGCTTAACGAATGGTGAATGAGGCCCCTTTACGAAACCTTTAAAACACAATAACTGATCATACATCAAATTTAATTTCATTATTTTTCTTCCATAGTTTCATAATAGATCAATCCACAATAAGATTGTGCGCAAATGTTTAATTAGGTAGATTGATTTAGTTGTTCTTGTTTGCGAAGTGTACTGCCTAGTGACGTAAGCGGTGTCTAGTTTTTTTCCCTTTGACGTCATGGGAAAAAAATTTCATTCATATCTCTAAACGCGTTTACGTCATGAAAAACTTTCATTCATAAATTTATTCAAACCAAAATTAATTTTACATTTTATATATCGAAATAACGGTCGAACTCGAGTTTTCCCGATGTGGCCAATGAGCTGAGAAAATTTCTCACCAACATGCTGATACGTTGAAATTTTAAAGAAAATCGTTAGAGCCGTTTTCGAAATAAAATGTATATATATATATAAATATATATATATACAAGAATTGCTCGCTTAAGAGTATAGGATTTGTATTTATATTGAGCCCGCCAATTGTGCGAAGGACATTTATCGTACTCCACGGTCCCAGACATGATCTAAGGAACACTTATACTGATCAAATGGTTTTCATTTCTATACGAGACCTATTTACATACATACATATACCTTACTTTCAGTTATATTAAATACACGTCTATATATTAAAGTCTGTGGTTACGGTGCATATCTCTGAAATATTTCGTACCAATAATAATTTTTCAATGACTTTAAAAGAGGTTGCTAAGGCTATGAATACAAAAGACTTTATAAGCTGTATAGCTGCCTGGTCGTACGATTTGGTAGTTGGACTGTAGCTCGAACCCTGCCTGCTCTCAATCCCGTCGTCCTATGTGAGGTTTAGAGTAAATTATAGTCAACTCTGAAAGAACATCCGCAACACGTAAAACATTTTACAGACATTTAAGCCTCAAATAGAAATGATCCACTAGATTGTGACTAGATGATCTATTGGAAGTGTACACAATTAATTTTAACCCACACAGAAATCGCCTCTTGCATTATTTTTCTACATTTTAAAAGATTCAATTTACATTATTCGAGCAAACAAGATACAGTGTCAAAAAAAAAAAAAGAAAAGAAAACAATATGAAGAAATGTGGGTATTACATAAGGTAACCAATAGGAAAATGTACAAAAAAATATGTCGAGGAAGATTGGGACAAAATTCTGAAACTAAATAAAAAAAAACTATGAGAAACTAAACGTTTTTTATTTGTTACATCTTTTCAAATACATAGCTTATCAGTATATATATATATATATATATATATATATATATATATATATATATATACATGTCTATGTCCCTATCATATAAGCTAGTTATTTATGACACAATGCCATTGATGCAAATTTCCCATGGTCATTGATTAGAGATTTTGATTAATGGCGGAAAAGCTATAAATAGCTTGCTGTTTAGTGTATCCGGTGTACAAAATAAAGAAAGTGCTAGGTGTTTTTTTCTTTAAGGTATAGGATTATCTTTCTGCACTTTTTTTTTAGCACCGTCGAATCAAAAGTCCATGAATTGTGTAGCTTTTATTTAGTTGACCTTGGCTAGTTTATCGTGAAAACTTCTAATAATAAAGCTACTATTAGCTTTACCTTGGTCTTACTACTCTTAGTTGGTTTGTTGTTTTATATCAAGGAAATCCGTGCATTGTTTCTAAACGTATTTCAGCAGTTCTGCCTGCGGTTCTTTCTGTGTCATAAGCCACCAAGTAGCTTACTCCAAGGAGGCGCGGTGGCTGAGCGGTAAAGCGCTTGGCTTCTGAACCGGGTTCAAATCCTGGTGAAGACTGGGATTTTTAATTTCTGGATATTTAGGGCATTTTTCGAGTCCAGCAGCTCTAATGGGTACCTGACTTTAGCTGGGAAAAGTAAGGGCGGTTGGTCGTTGCGCTGGCCACATGACACCCTCGTAAACCGTAGGCCACAGAATCAGATGACCTTTACATCATCTGCGCTATAAACCACAAGGTCTGAAAGGGGAACTTTACTTTTGTAACTAGCTCACTCCAAGCGGCTTGACTCAAGGCGAGTCTCTTACCACGTCTTGTTCTTTCGCTTGGCAACTGCATCCAAATCTAAGATCTACGTATTTCTTGTCTGCCGCCCCCCCCCCTTTCCTAAGTGTTCCAGGCGACTGCTTGTCTTGTAATGTTGAATTTAGGCTCGCCGAGTGTGTTGCTTATCCATCACCAGCGTTGTCTGAAAGATATTTCCTTCAATGGGCTGCTGCTTTGTTCTTTGCTTTGTTACTCAGAGAGTTGAAAAGGGTAAGATTATGTCCTTTGGTATGTTCATGCTACCCAAATAAGATAAGATAATTTCATTGGTTTAAACAAATAAAAATTCATTTTGACTACAATCGTACACCTGCCCTTAACTACGAAAACAATAATGATATAGATGCAAATACAAAAAGGTAAAAAAATAAGACCATATCAGGGTAAGTGCCAGACATTTTTATCTAGGGTCTCGAGATCAAATCCCTTGTATCAGAATCGATATAACGTTCTTAAAGCTAGCAGTATCAGAATCGATATAACGTTCTTAAAGCTAGCAGTATCAGAATCGTATTGTGGTGGTTGAATGTTCAGCTTATCTTATACCTGGCGCCCTCTACTCACCTCTTCAAGTTTGACCAGTAAGTAAAATTTCAATGAGCCTTTATTTAAATCGCTAAACACAATTCTCATGTTATCTGTATTCGTTTTCTGTAATGAAATCCAGACTCACTTTGACAGTTTGGTTCATGTTTCACAACGATCTATTCTTGGTCTTTATTTTATTTCATCTTCTCAAATTTCTACAAAAGTACTTTTGATGTACAAGCGTAGAAATGATATCTTTAGAACAATAATTAATGAAGCATTCAATACTTAAAACATTTCATAACAGATTGTTATAACCATCTTGGTTTATGAACACTTAATGTTTCAGTGCCTTGTATCGTATCTCCTTGTATATGACTGATACATGACAGATATATGAATGCTGTATTATTGTGTCTAAATCTGTTTTTCACCCTTTTATTTTTCACTGTTTACTTTAAATTGATGTTTGTATAATCTACAGCACACGACCTCATTTCATTTGCAGACAACCTGCGAGATTATTTGTAGAAAGATTGTGAAGATAAACCATTTAGAAGAAAGAAAACAAACAGTTTTAATTGCGCTGTCCTTGTAAGGTGTCCGAATGTCTCCAAACGTTCTGGGGACTCTTCCAATCGTACGTTTCGCTATCTCGCGACGTCAATCACAGACAGTTTACGACTTGGAATTCTAGTTAGCATTCTGGCATCGACGTCTCTCGTCTTTAGAAACACAGGGTGTTGGGGGTGCAGAAAGTTCACTGTGTGCCCAGCTTTAATTTGGTAAGAGAACTTTACGACATTGCTTGAAGACTATTTTACAATGTAGTTTACAGCATTTTACGACATGGTATGGGACGCACTAAACGATTTAGTTAGACCAGGGGTGGGCAACCTTTTTCAACTGAGGGCCGCATATATATAGGTTTCGCTATTCCTTTTCAGTAATATCAATCTGCTGTTCCTGAGCGAGCCATTTTCCTAACGTGGACCTTAGCAGGAACACTTTCACAATGCATAGGTACGGACCCTGATCATAAAAAATATTTGTATACTGGTTACCCTTACGAATAATGAATTTAATGTAGCTATGTGTAAACTTTCCAGTTACTAGTTTATGGTTAGGATATTTCTTTTTTGTAATAAAAATAGTTGTTTTTCTCAGTCAAAGCTCCATCAGTTGTTACCCTTGCCATCTTGTACAAGCCAACCCAACTCTTTCAACACAGTTCTCCATAGCACTGAATAAATACTGACCAGGACTTATGTGTTTTACTGAATGTATATAGTATTGCTATTAAATAGAATCTTCGTTTTTTTTTTTTTTTTGGAAAGACGTTTTGAAACAATGTTTCCACAATGTAACCTCTCCATTACAAATGATAAGAATTATAAGTTTCAAAAAAAGTTTCAATAATTTCTATAGATATTTATAATAATTTATTTAGGTTTTCGCGGGCCGCATAAAACACTTCGGCGGGCCGCATGTGGTCCGCGGTCCGTAATTTGCCCACCCCTGAGTTAGACTGTATGTTATGTAGTAGTTTGAAAAGTGTTCTAATTTCAGTTTATGAGTACGAAATCGTATACAGTTGTTTAAAATAAAATATCAAGAGTATATTACGATGTACTTAAAAACATGACAAGCATTATAGAGTACTTTATTGGCCTCCTTCCTTCGTGAAACGACTATGGTTTATCTCGTACACTATGTCCTATGGCTGTGGAGCCCTATTTTGGAGAGATACTCCCGTCCACATATATTGCAGGTAGCTTTCGCTTTGGTGGTAGAGGAGCTGGCTATTTTCCGTATGGCACTCTTTTTTTCAAGAGCTGAGACCCATGTTTTCTCGCTGTCCATAGCTTTTTTGGTCACCGTCTATCTCCAACTAGTGCAGTCTAAAGTTATGTCTTCCTAATGGTCAGTATCAATGTTCAATGATTTAAAATCCCTTTTTATCACATCAACGTAACTGAGGTAGTGGCGACCAGTTTTTCTTAAGCCAGGCGCGAGTTGCCCGTACAGAATGATTTTTGTTTTCTCGGGCCGCATAAAACACTTCGGCGGGCCGCATGTGGCCCGCGGTCCGTAATTTGCCTAACCATTACACCTGACAACTAGCACGCCTCTTTCCTACGCCAGTCTGTGAGGATGTTTAAACTAAATTAACTTTATATTGATCATATACGACCTTAACCTTGACCCCAAAGTCCCCTACTCGTTTAAAAATTAAAGTAGAAACAGGCAAAATTAACAAACAAAAAAATAAACTAAGAAAAACTTTTTAAATAACAAAGCTTATATTGAGTGAAGGGAGAACGCCGTTATTACAATATTGCAAGGTTTATGTTCCCCCTTTTCTATATAAAACAAAATTAAATTGATTAACTAATTAGCGATTTTTTTTTTTGATTCATGGGTTGTTATTGACAATGAATAATTGTGCGAAGTTTTAATTTGATCTGAGAATATCAAATGGGAGACAAAGTGTAAAAGTATTCACCCAGACAGACAAACAGAAGGAGGACGTTAATAAAAGTTTTGTTTAACCGAAAATACTTTAAATCGGAGTTGTTAACAATGTGTTTTATTTTCTACTCATATTTTCATTATTTTCTCTTTTCTTTTTAAATCAAGTCCTCTTGACTACGATATTGGTCCTCAGCTACTAGCTAAGGAACTCTTCGTTCAAGTATTCAAGTGTATTCGATATTCGCTGAAAGAATGTAATTGATTTAATCATTGTCTGTCTAAAATTTCTTTCGACTTTTTTTTAAAGCTTTTCAAGTCATTTCAAAACATTAACCAGTCATAAAATGAGTACAATTAGATTTTTTTTTCCCTTTTTAAAAAAAAAAATTCGTTAGTTTCCTTGTGTTCATAGGAAGTGGTGAGTCCAGCCACTTGGTTTCTGCACATTGGGGCAGCCATATTCTTTTATAGAATTTGAAATGTATTAATTTAGGTCATTACCGGCAAAATGTAGTTTTTTGTTTTCACTTATCTCGTAAATACTTTAAGCGTCTGGGTCAAAGTGATTTCTACGTCTGCTGTAAATGGTCTTTCCAAATGTTCTGTCACTCAGGGATCACTCACAGGAATGGTGTACTTTGAGTACCAGTACATTTGTTCTTTCTTTGCTTTTTTTTTCTTTGTGTGTGTGTGTACTTTAATCCATTTAGGTTCTTTTTTTTAGTTATTCATAAAATTGATTGTTTTTTTTTTAACTTAGTTATTTGCCGTTTATCCAATAATAATCAATCATCTTTGTTTTTCTTATTTTAAAGTCCTAATAAAATATTATATTACTACAAAGAACTTAATGAAAATGTTATATAAGGAATTTTTGTTAGGTGGACTATTAGTTTTCTTGTTAATTTGTTTTGTTTATGTTTCGATATGTTTTCATACACGTAACGTAACCCATTACTGCCACACACACACACACACGAATAAAATAAAATTGTTATGATGTTTCTTACTTCATTCTTTAATATCATTGCTAAGAGATTTACGCTAATATGTTATAAATTTTTTACCTAACCATGAAAAATTGCATCAAATGTTCCTGTTTATAATAATTTATAATTTTCTTCGAAATAAACTAAGGAGTTAATATAGTGTGTGGCTAATACTGAGAATGATTTAATTAGAACATAATAAGACACAATTATAGTCATGGAGTGAAGGGTTAAAATCCAAATCTCTATTTCATTGGCCTCCTTCAGTCGTAGAACGACTATGGTTCATCTCGCACACTTCCTCGTGTGGCTGTGGAGCCCTATTTTGGAGAGACACTCCCGTCCACAAGTATTGCAGGTAAAGGTGGTCTTCGCTACAGTGGTAGAGGAGTTGGCCAGTTTCCGCGTTGTCCGCTTTTCTTCCAGAGCTGAGGCCCATGCTCTTTCGCTGTCCATAGCCTTCTTGGTCACTGTCTCTCTCCATCCGGTGCGGTCTAGAGCTATGTCTTCCCACTGGTCAGTACTGATGTTCACTGATTTGAGGTCGCGTTTTATAACATCTATGTAACGGAGGTGGGGGCGACCAGTTTTTCTTGAGCCAGACGCAAGTTGTCCGTAGAGGATGACTTTCGGTATGCGATTGTCCTCCATCCGGCGAACATGTCCAAGCCAGCGCAGGCGGCGTTGTCTGAGGGCTGTAAAGATGCTGGGAATACCTGTTCGTGCAAGGATCTCAGTATTGCACACTTTTTCTTTCCATGTGATTTTTAAGATCCTGCGAAGGCATCGCAAGTGGAACGAGTTCAGTCTTCGCTCTTGCTTTGCGTAGGTGGTCCATGATTCACTGCCATACAGCAGCTTGCTCATAACGCATGCCTTGTAGACTTCCATTTTGGTCGCTGTAGTTAGCTTCTGGTTTTCCCAAACTCTTGACCTGAGTCTAGCGAAGGTCGATGCAGCCTTCCCTATACGTTTTTTTATCTCCTCATCTAGAGAAAGGTCGTCTTGAATTGTGGATCCCAGATAGCAGAATTCGTTCACGGCATCCAGCTTGTTATCGTCTATGAGAATGGAGAGTGGTGCTGTAGCAGGAGGTCCCATAACATTTGTTTTCTTTGTGCTAATAGTTAAGCCATATTCTTTACAGGCCTGAGAGAAGCGGGACATTAGTAGCTGAAGTTCCTCTTGTGAGTGTGCCACAACCGCTGCGTCGTCCGCGAAGAGCATGTCTCTTATGAGGGTTTTTCTGGTTTTAGTTTTGGCCCTCAGTCTAGCAATATTTAGAAGTTTGCCATCAAATCTGGAATGGAGATATATGCCTTCGGTGGAATTATCAAATGCGTGGTGGATTAGCATTGAAAAGAGTATTCCAAAAATCTCTATTATGTTCTCAGAAACGAAGAATTTCTTAGCAGAGTTAAAACATTGTGTGGTCTGTTCTGAACAGATAAAAAAAAAACATGATTATTGAAATCTTGTAATTAATAATATAATTAATTTATATGCAACTAATATGGAAATATGTGTAGATCACATAAATTCATTTCCTTGATTATTGCGATCTTTATTTACTTTTTTTTTCCCTTTTTATCCTATAAGTGAATTTTAAACATACATTACCTTACCTTACCTATTTCTTTAATCTGTTGGACCGTGGGGCGAGATTCTGCGACAGTCCTTCTCCATTCCTCTCTTTTCGTAGCCTTAGTTAGAACCTCGTTCAAAGGCATTCCCGTCCATTTCCTTATGTTGTCCTCCCATCGCTCTCTCTGTCTGCCTCTTCTTCTTTTTTTCTGGTATTATTCTCTGATGGAAGCTCTTTGCAAGCCCCGAAGATCTTGTGATATGGTCATAGATTCTTAGCTTGCGTTTTTTTTACGACAGATAGCAAGTCATTGTGGAACCCAATCGCTGCAGTAATCCTATCCCTAAGCTCTTGATTTGTGATGCGGTCTTTAAAGACCGCGTGTAAACATAATAGAGCTTGAACAAAAAATTCTTGTTTCACTATATAAACTGTTCTACTTTTTGTGACTTTTATGTTTGATCAATTACTTTTCATGTAAAATCAAGATGTCTATGAAATACAAACAAATTCTGGTAGTCACTACTGATTATCACCAAACGTCTTGAAGCTGAAAGACAATTGCTTGAAGTGAATATTATAACGTCTCACCTGAAGCGTTATCCACTATGCAATCTCTAGACCATTTTGACGGCAGACGTTCGTGGGGCCACTTGGTTGCACCATGACAGCTGGGTTGTTTCGTATTTCTTCCATGTCACGTGGTAGTGTTGTTTACGTTTATGGCCTAGTTGATTTCTTTTTTTTTAAATCTAAAATTGTCTAGATCTATAATTCTATAATTTATAAACCAAAAAATATAACGATAATTCACTAATTGATAGGATTGTTTAAGTAGACCTAAAATTAGATCTGCATCTATAAGAAGACATTGCCATTATTTTCATTTATATTCTATTCTCCCGTAGATTACAGACGTTAATTTAAAAAAAAACATGATATATACGTCCGAGGCATGTCACGTGTCAATCTAGTCATGCATGTTAATAGGTTACTTAACCTCTGCTACGTCGTTATTTTCCTGGCTGATTCAGGCAACCCTTTCCATTCTCGTGACACTAGGGAAGAAGCACTTTGGGTCTCAAATGTGTGTCCTGCAGCCTCTGTAAGAACTCTCCAACTTCTCTTTGAAGAGGTCATCCGCTGCCAGCTACTTTCCTCAATGCCAGTGAGGGCGAAATGGCGCCTGTTTAGATTTTCATACATGGAGGCAAATACATAAAAAGTAATTTTTTTGGTGTATCCGGTGTACGAAAGCATTGCTTAGCGAAGTATTTCAATGAAGCATATAATGATTTATTGCACTTTTCAGCGTTGTAGAAAGACGCTTCGCTTTTTCGCTTGTGGCATAAAATATTTTCTATATGGTTAGCAACGGCGATCTTTCAATATGGCGTCCTTGATATAGTTTATTTTCGCTTCGCTTTTTCGCTTGTGGCATAAAATATTTTCTATATGGTTAGCAACGGCGATCTTTCAATATGGCGTCCTTGATATAGTTTATTTTATCTAATTATTTCAAAGTCTTCATCGTTTTATCTCCTAAACATTATCTTTAGTTTTTGTTATACCGTCAGCGCATTGCTTCATAATGCTGTTTCTTTTTGTTTGAAAGAAAGTAAAACGTCTAGTGTAAACAAAGAGCAGAGTACTGTGATTAACTTCTAGTGTGGGAATCCCCGATAGGAATCCAGTGTACATGAAAAACAACTCGTGTTGGTACATCCCCCCCGCCTCATGTCAGTATGGAAAGTCTCGAGGTCTATGAACTGTATCCGAGACCGTTAGTTACAGAATGCCTCAACACTGGACTGCAGCGTCACAACTTGTGGGAAGTTTAGACCAATAGCTCAGTGCCACGTAGTAAAGACGTTGTGATGTTGTATGTCAGTGTTTAGGCCTTCTGTAAGCAATGGCCTCACTATATAGCCGACTCGCCCTAGTCTCGAGGTCTATGAAATGTATCGCCCACTTGTGACCGATTTGTTCACTTTTGTGCCTCTCCAGCTAATCCTATTGATTGCGAATGGAACAAGCCCCAAATACGCACCTTTAGAATAGAATTTTTCTTTAAAATTACTGTGAAATATTAAACCAAATGACTCAGCTTTTTTTTTTAAACGTACATAAAAATTCATAGTTTTAGAATGATTTAGAGGAAATATTCTTTTCGACTTTATTTCTTATTGGTTCTTAAATCTACGACCTGAATCGAAACATTATAAAAACATTTGTAAACGTTATACAAAAGCACAAAACAAATAAAAACGAATAGAAAGAAGTAGAAATCTAAATTTTTATTTCAAACCATAAATTAATAACTTGAAATTCATAATTAAAGTCCTGTTTAATCCTGTTTAATTGAAAGGAGACTATTGACAGACACAAATATGCAATATATTAGTAAACCAACTATACTTCTCCACTACTACCCATCGTATTATTTTACCAACCTAACTCTTTTTCTATTAGTCCAACGATGATACACTCTCAGTATGTCATTACGATACTATAAGTGTATCTAAGCTAATATTAGTTGACCAACGATACTAATACCTGCAGATTAAGAGGAGGACATGTCGGGTTAACCTGACATGAACTCCGTACCTCATAAAACTCGACCACAAATCCATTTATTATAAAAACCGAAAAAGAATTTCCTCTAAATAGGTCAATATTTAAAGGAAATTCTTTTTTCGGTTTTTATAATAAATGGATTTGTGGTCGAGTTTTATGAGGTACGGAATATTCACTTGATGGTTTCCAGTTCGAATCACCTGCAGTCCCGCGGTAGCGCTCGGCCACTTTATATTGTATGTTGTGTATTCTGATTTACTACATACGTATAAAATATATACAATTCTATATAAATCATAACAACATTAAATATGTTTAAAAATGCATCAATAGTATGAAATATAATTACATGTATGCAGCATTTCTCATGACATTTTTTAAATACATTTTCTAGAACTGTAACGCTATTGTATATTTCTCCAGTAGCTCATTTCAAGACTGGCTATTAAAATTGGATATTAGAGATGATGTCTCGTGTGACCAGCGAGTTGTCTTTCTTTCTGTCAACATTCAGTTCTTGTTGTTGTTTTTTTAAATGGTGGTTTGAAAGAAAAATTGTTAAGCTATAACGCTGAGCGTTCATGTCCGGTTACCAGATACCTACAGAGTATGAGGAGGAAATGTCGGCTTGCCAGATACCTGCAGAGTAAGAGGAGGACATGTCGGCTTTCCAGATACCTGCAGATTAAGAGGAGGACATGTCGGGTTACCAGATACCTGCAGACTAAGAGGAGGATATGAGGGGCTACCTGATACCTGCAGACTAAGAGGAGGACATGTCGGGTTACCAGATACCTGCAGATTAAGAGGAGGACATGTCGGGTTACCAGATACCTGCAGACTAAGAGGAGGACATGTCGGGTTACCAGATACCTGCAGACCTGCAGGTCCCTCTTCTATTTGTTTTTTACAATAACAACTATTAATATTAATTAGATCATTATATCAACATTTCTTAGAGTAACGCAAGGGGGGGGGGGGCACAGTGGTTTAATTAAAAAATTGTTCCACTCGTACGATACACAAAATATGTTAACCCTTTAAGTTTTCCATCTTGGCCTGTGACATGAGACATAACAGTGATATGATAAATGTAAAATTGCGTGCCCCTGCCGGCGCGGGGCTAAATTTGGAGCAATGTGTCAAATCGGCCTAGCCCTGGCTACACTGACATAAAATGACTGCTTATAAAAGTTGAGTTTCATTCTTTTCATGACCAAGAAAATGTGTCTAGATAAGCTGGAGCCATAAAGCCTACACATGTTGACAGGATATCCTGTAGCTAGTTTTACTATATAATTATTCTTTTGTTCGCTTATAACAGCTACTGGACTCAAATGTCCAGACTGTTTTTTCTGGAATTTTGTATTGTTCTCTCCTGAAAAGTGTAAAATCTGTTTAAATATTGTACTTTGAACATCTAGTAACTTTTCGATTTTTAGCGGCCCCCGAAAGGGGAAAAGACGCTATTAGTTTTGTGTGGCCTGTCTGTCCGTCTGTCTGTCTGTCTGTCTGTCTGTCTGTCTGTCCGTCCGTCCGTCCCGTTTAGTGCTCAAAAAGTAGAAGAGAAAATGAAAATCTGACATCACGATAATATAGAGCATTCAAAGTTCTGATGCAACGGCTACTTTTTTTTTTTTAAAAGCTCAAAATCTAATTTTTAAAAATATTTTATGCAAACAGTATTTAAAGAGAAAAAACCTAATTAGTATGCAATATAAATGAAACCTACTTTAAGACAATTAATAATCTAATATACTGCACATGTGTTCACATTTTATTTGTTCCAACAATACGAGTAACATACCAGTATTTACTCGTAAAGTAATCAACTCATAAAACAAGTGTGGCTGTTGCCTTGAACATCGGCTTTACAAGGCTAACGTTGAGAGATCAAAGCACGGAAGATGTATATTAGTTTTGTGTGGCCTGTCTGTCCGTCTGTCTGTCTGTCTGTCCGTCCGTTGAGAGATCAAAGCGGATCTGACAGGGATCCGACTCCGACGGGGGCCGCCTCTGAGCTTGTGTATCACACAAACTCTCTTTGTAATCTTGTTTGAGATTCGCAATCGTAACAAGAGATACATACTTCATCTAGACATTTGAAACATCATTTATAATGGTTTCACTTTCCGAGCATATCTGGAGCAAAGGGAAAAAAAAGCTTTCTTTTAGTGACTGCACTTTTAAATCAGTAAGGGGAAAAATAAGGTTTAGTTCGAAATTCCTCGTGAACTGCGCACTACTGCCCAAAATACGTATACCTCCGGGACGTTGCGGAATGTTTGTGACAATAATGAGTTTCTTTTATCACAAATGTAATTCAGAGTTTGTCCTGTTTATGGCAAAAAAAATTTTCACATTGGCCATTAACTATTAGGGCCAACTCAGGCCTAGTAAAAGATTCAATAATGAAGCAAGAGTTAGAATAATGATAGAGGCAAACAATAGACAATACCGAAACAAAACTTATTTTTAATACGAGTTAAAAAAAACAAAAATACTCTGCCAATGTTGAGAATTTTGATTTAAATAGAAGAAGCTACAAGCTGCGTCAGCTGACGTTAAAATTGCGCCATTTCCTGGTTGATTTGACCTTGCGCAAGCGAAGTAGACGGTTTATTCCAAAAAATGACTTAAGACTACTACGATATAACCTACTTGATGTTACTTCACAGTACTACCATCAATTGTGGTGGCTCTATTGAAGTATTGAATGTCTTTAAAAAAAAATATTTTGTACTTCTTTGCATTTTCAACATTTTTTGTTGCAATATTTAATGAATAACTCCAGATGGAATATAAAATGAAAGTATTTTGACCTGACAATAAAAAGGCGCATTTCTTATTAATTTAAACACAAAAAAAATTAACTGAATATTTCGATCTCATCTAAGCCAACAAGTTAAGTATTGTAATGTTTCGAAACTCTTGATATATGTATATATATATTATTTATCTTCTGTTAATATTTAATAGTCTTCGAAAGGTGAATAGACGCTATTAGTTTTGTGTTATCTGTCCGTCCGTCCCGTTTAGATCTCGTAAACGAGAAAAGATTTGGAAAATCCGACATTTTGATAATTTGGACCATTCAAAGTTCTGATGCAACGGCTACTTTTTTTTTTCCAAAAACGAGAAATTTAATTTTTTGAAATCAACTACGCAAGCAGTTTTTTGTTTCATAATTTTTTTTTAACAGCTATTCCATATTAATAGTAACAAACGAGTACAGCTATTTAGTAAGGGAGAAGACTATTCTTCATATTTTTAACATATTTATGCAAACGGTTAAAGATTTTTTGACAAAACTTTTGTTTTTAACAATTGTATTGCTAAGTTATGTAAGTTCTATCATACTAATTACTAGATTTAAAAAAAAATTGTTTACTTTTTTTTAATAGAAAAAAATCTATTTTGCATATACATAAGTGGGAAAAAATTTAAAACAACAATTAATAAGTAGTTTTTGATATTCTCGAGTGACCTGCAACTAAATACCATAATTCAATGTTAAATCCTCTTTTTTAATAAAATGAAATTGCATCACAAATTTTGAATAAATCATTTAATTAGTTTTTAATACATCCAGCTACCAATAATAAGTTTGTTAGATTGGAAATATTTTATTAATATTCTCTATTTGGCGCAATTTGCATACTCATAGCATGTTCATTTTATACAAAGGTTCGTTCTGGCTTTTCTAAAAAAAATATTTAAAAATAATGAAAAAAAAAACAAAACAGTCGTTTGAGTCTGAGTTACAAATCGCGGTCTCAAGCCTCCACGATAGAAGGCCGACTGGCTTGCCAATGAGCTATTCAAATACTTATACAAGGAAAAGGTTTTATAGACTATTGTTAGTTTACGATTCTTAGCGAACTACCCAATTCTTTACTCAAGGCATATCTTCCCTTAACCGATATATTTTCTTGATAAAACAAAATTAGTTGAATACGACTAATTGATTAAATAATTATGTTTTTTTTTTAAATCATTGATTTAAATTATTGTTGTCATCTACAATTTGTGCAAATTTCAACTTGATCCGAAAATTGCAAGTGCAAGCTATACCGTGAACAAAACTCCATATTGACAGACAGAGTGAGTTGAGCATAGACATAAATAAATATAAACTGGAAAAAAGGAAATAACTTTATGTAACTTGAAAACATGTATATCTATTGTATTCGGATTTCCGAATTATGAAAAATTTAAAAAAAATTGCATGATCTTCAGTCTTAAATTACACACAATTGCAATTCACAAATTTTCGTTTCATAAAATAGTCTTAATGGTCAGTCTATATTTATTTATGTCTATGGAGTTTAGTAAAGAAAAAAAAAGTCTAAAAGTTTAGTTAACCTCATAAGTTCAAACAAACGAAACAAACAAACAAACAAACAAACAAAAAACAACAAATAAAAAAATGTACAACAATATTTTTTACAACAAATCAGCTGACAAATAACCCGCATTAATCTGAACAAGAAAATGTTCACCGTTTGATCATTGGGATGAAGATAGAAGAATAAATCAAGAAACTTGTTGATGCTGTCAGTACTTTATGATTTGTCATTAACGATGGGACAATTTTCACTGCTGATCTTAACATATAAATTACAACTTGCAAAAAACGATCTTCAAAACTGCATTCGCTTACTTAATTTGCAAATATTGTGATAATAGTAATCTAGAATCTGACCTATATATTATGACAACTAGCATTGAAGGCATAGCGATTACGAATCATCTAAAAATGTGATGCCCAAAATACGGCCCGCGGGCCAGATCCGGTAAGGGACGTTGATCCATCCGGCCCGCCGAAACGTCAGCACAAAGTGTAGAAATACCCCTTACAAACAAAAAAAAAAGGTTGAAAAAAATGTACCTGTACCTAATTTTGGGCCATAACTTTTTCTCTGATGAGAAACCATTGTTACATAAGATCTGAACGAAGTGGTCGTCTCCTTTCCATCAAGACTAAAACTGAAAGATTTAAAAACTCCTTTGTCCCACTTTCGATCAGAGTGTTACGAGATCAGCTGTCATCGAGAAGTACATAGAAGTCAAATTCATAAAGCGCTGGTTGTGAATGTGCATGTGTGTTTGTATGTGAATGTTGTTCGAATTTTTCATTAACATTGTTTTTGTATAGTAGTTACGCTGACGTTGTCAAGTTGTAATCAAACTGAATTTCCATTAGATTGGATCAATAAAATTATCTTATCTTATCTTATCCTTATAGGTATTATAATCTTTAACATTTGTTCCTTTTTCAAATGGGATCTAACTGGAAAAGTAAAAATATCTTTTTTTTTTGTTGTTGAACATGATAATAAGTCAACATATTTATTTTATAAAGAGAGTGTGGCTGTCTAACAAAACAACAACCCAAAAGCGACATTATAAATTAAATATGGCGGCATTCTTGGTTTGGGTCGCGAATAAAGGATTGTCAAAGTACGCCATGAGGCTGGAGGTTCCAGAAATTTACCAAAAGGAGACAAGAAATAGAGTCGTAGGTAAGGCTACCTATCACACCTAACCCTAACCCCTAATACTGTTGCTCACAATTTCATTAGAGAATTGAAGCTGTCTTGTGATGTGTAAAAAAAAATATAGCTGTCAAATAACCTATTAATTAAGTATTAAATCTACAAGTTTCTACCAAAATAGTTTCAGAACAATTTCATTTCGTTTTTGTAACTTTTCGCTCATGTGGCCCGCAAGATGAGTGTTGGAAATTAAAATGGCCCGCGGGTCGAATTATGTTGGGCATCACTGATCTAAAATATCAATAGATCTGTCAGTGTCCTGGAAGTTGCTCAGGTCTCTATTTAGATATTCAAATGAAGCCTACTTTTTGAAAAGGATGTTGTTTTGTAGCAGTTGATTGAAGCAAACTCATGCCATGATTATCTATTCATATAGTTATGTGTCTTATAATATTTAGTAATGAATTTTTTTAAAAAGGCTTATAGTGCACCTTCGATTTTCTTTTCTTTATCTTTCTTAAACTGCTAGAGATTTTCCTACATGGCAAAAAAAAACTTAAAATATCAAGATTTTTGGTGTATCCGGTTTAATGAATAAAATGAAGTGTTGATAAGCTATGCTTTTTTTTGTAAGTTTTATGATTATTTCCGCTCACTTTCTAACACTGTCGAATCAGAGTTTCTCAGCTCTTCCGTTTGTAGCTTGTTGTTAGTTGGCAACATCGGAGTTTGCTTTAGCGTCCTTGACATTGATGAGTTGATCACGTGAACATCTCCCACTATTTTTCTCAAGCTCGTAACATTTCAAAAGATGTGATCGAAATAATAAAACTAAAATGCCCCCGTGTTACCAGCCCACCAGAGAGTTGGCGTCAAACTGTGTTACTGGCGTTCTACAACGTTTAAATCTTTCGCCAAAAATTGAATTTTCTCCTCGTGCGTGGTATGTGTGGGGAGGTGGGGGGGTGCCAGCTTGTTGCGTAACATTGCAATGAAACAATTGAAAGTAATTCTCGATCTGTTTTCAGCGGTATTCAACACGTGGTTACCTGGAGTTCGGCAAAAATAGGACATGTTCTTCTGATTGTTGTATTGTCCTATGACATGAAAACGCACTTGTATACTTGTGTTTATAACTATTGCATATCAATCGAATTCAGTCTTTCATATCTTCTGGGTCAAACTCAGACTGAAATAGTAGAAATATTAATTGTTATTTTTGAAAACTTCCTTCACGAAAACGTGTCACCAAAGGCTAAATATAAAATTTTTACTCAGAACTCTTCAAGCGCTATGATTTTATATTATTGCTTTTCCGGGATTATAAAAAGTAAAGTAGTGTTCTCCTTTCAGTTCTTGTGGTCTATAGGGCAGATGATGTAAAGGTCATCTGATTATGTGTCTACGGTTAACGAGGGTGTCATGTGGCCAGCACAAGGACCAACCGCCTTTACTTTTCCCCAACCAATGTCAGGTACCCATTAGAGCTGGGTGGACTCAGAGGCTCCCAAGGATCCCGAAATAAAAATCCCAGACTTCACCAGAAGTCAAGCGCTCTACCGCTCAGCCACCGCGTTTATGCTCATGCTGACCTTAAAAGAGTTACCTTTAAGCAACACAAGCTAGAGTTTAGGGCCCTAATTTTCCTTACTCTCTCCTCCCTAAACCAAAACGTTTCAATATTTTCAATCATTCTGAAGAAAGAAAAGAGAGAAAAAAAACAACAACAACCTGATCTTGTAAACAATATGGACGTTGGACCTTTGGGACACAACACAAGATTTGTCAACCGTCTTTCTCCATTCCTGTCTTTAGCATTGAATAGTACCTCTTTTAATGGCAGGCACGTCCACGTTGTCTTCCCATCTCTTTATCTGTCTGCCTCTTCTTTTTTTCCTGATACTTTTCCCTTAAGGAAGGTCTTTACAAGTCACGAAGATCTTGTAATATGGCCACAGAGTTTTAGTTTCCATTTTTTTACAATACTTAGCGGGTCATTGTGGGGTGGGAGCGATGAGTCCCCAGTCCCCAAGGGGCCCCAAATCTCAAATAACTTAGATCTAAATCTTGTACCGAAAGAGCGTTTTGAATAAACCCGCACATTAAACGAAAGAAAAAGAATATGTTTTGACTCAATGGCATTTTTTTTCCCAAGTACACTCTATGTTTTCGCGCGAATAATGAACTACTTTTTTGATATTTTACTGTGTAGTTTTACAGCCGTTAGTTTATATATTGTAAGCCTTGTTTATTTTTAGCTAACTTGCAATTCGAATTCTCTTTTGTCAGGATTGTCCACCTTTGTCGACCATTCTACGAGTAAACAAAACAACGCTATGGATCTATGTAGATTGGCAAGGATTTTTAATATGGATAAAAAAAATTAAAATATCTATTCTTTTATTGAATCATTAGTGATAGAGTGGGGGGGGGGGCGAGGTGGTCGAATGGTTAAGCGCTTGGCTTCCGAACCTGAGGTCCTGGGTTCGAATCCCGGTGAAGACGGATTTTGAATTTCTGGATTTTTAGGGCGCCTCTGATTCCACCCAACTCTAATGGATACCTGATTTTAGTTGGGGAAAGTAAAGGTTGGTCGTTGGGCTGGCCACATAACACCCTGCTCGTTAACCGTTAGCCAAAGAAACAGATGACCTGAACATCATCTGCCCCATACATCACAAGGCTTGATAGGGGACACTTTACTTTTACTTTACTAGTGATAGAGTTATAACGCTGTAACATTCCGGTATCTCTGTGGTTTTGTAGGTACTGACATGGTACTGTAACATTCATTCTGATACTTCGATAATATTTCCGATTAATTGTAACGCTCTTACAGCAATAAACAGTCTTAAGAACTAGTCATATCTCTAACAGTACTGCGGGGTAATCAATGCGTTTGTGTTTCAATGTTAAAACACTAATATTAGCTGTTGATCGTCCATGTAAAGGCTTTCGGAGACTTTGGGCAGATGTAGTTATTTGAGAGTAGTAAATGTCAATGAGGAGCCATTCAAATATGCTGAATAAATCTTCCAGTAGAACCATTTGGGGCTAACACAGAGATATGGTTCAAACATCAACAAAACGTGTTACTAGATGTTTTGTCAGGATGTTCTGGTTATGGAGTTAAAACATATTTAGTTGTTTGACATTATTCCGCTACTGAACAATTAGTCGTGGCAAGATGAACACTGATACTAGAAATTTAGTCATGTCCATATATGCAGATACTGGACATTTAATCGTGTCAAGATATGCTGATAATGGAGATTTAGTTGAGTCAAGATACGCTAATAATGGACATTTTGTCGTGTATAGATATGTTGATAATGAACATTTAGTTGTCTCAGGATACGCTGATAATGGACATTTAGTCGTGTCAAGATACGCTTATAATGGACATTTAGTCGCGTCAAGATACGCTGATAATGGACATTTAGTCGTGTCAAGATACGCTTATAATGGACATTTATTAGCGTCAAGATACGCTGATAATGGACTTTTAGTCGCGTCAAGATACGCTGATAATGGACATTTAGTCGTGTCAAGATATGCTGATACTGGACTTTTAGTCGTGTCCAGTTGTGATGATACGTGATATTTAGTCGTGATAAGCATATATTAACATACATTAAGTATTAAGTTGTGTCAAGCTATGTAGGTCCTGACATATTATCGTCATAACCTAGTGTAAACAAGCCTCTAACAAGCTCGCTGTTGAATGTATCTGTACAACTAACTAATCGTAAAAAAAAAAACTGTCAGTAAGGACTTGTGAGGCACAAATCATCCCTTCCTAAAGACCAGGACAACATCAGTGGTTGTGCAGAATGTGTGTATGTCAAGATCAGGTGGCATACACGAAATGTCCAACTGGAAATCAGCAAGTCTGGAAAAGTAAAAAAATAAATAAAATGAGACATAGTTTCCTCTTTCTCCCCACATGGGGTAGGGGGGATAAGCATCGACAATCGAAAATTGTCCTGAACTGAGCTCCCGTACTCCGCAGGCTTTATGGGACTTGTTCCAGCACTCGAACCATTTTTCCATTTCTAGTGTTTAGATCGTTGCTAGATCATGATAAAAACTCACAGACTACTCGCTGGGTAATTTAAATACACGCCGGTAGGCCGAAAAATCTGCAACACGGTTGACAGTGAATTTCTAGCTAGTGCCCAGGCTTTCATCTCATCACTATAAGTAGATATCTCTTGTTCATTTCTAACACAATGTATTATTTACTGTATGATCAGCTTATTGCAACCTAAAAAAAAAATGTATAGTGTATTTTCATTTTGTGGAAGTTACATACATAGTTTTATACATACATACATAAAATGGGATCAACTCGCATCAACTTTTTTTGCTTTTGAATATTTTAAGTATTTTTGTCTTCTAATTATTAAGCATTAATAAAAGCGGAATACTTATTCTATCCCTTCTAACTTAAGGGACGTTCGTATGTAATCTCTGTATGATAATCTCACTGTAAGATTAGGACATGATACAGAACATATTTGCATTCAACTAGTGGTTCGGAAAACACACAGTGTAAAAATGTATATAGAACATCATCTAATCTATTTCTTAGTTCAACATTAAAAATTAACATATTGTTATGCATTAATTAATAGAAAGACTAACATCTCTATGTAGATATGTCGATCAGAACGGATAAGAATGCTATTTGATTGAGGATTACTGAATCGCAAATCTTTGGTCTGTTGACTCCATCAAGCATTCTTTCTTTGGTTCCATTTAATTGTGATATGACATCGTCTCATTTCCATTGTCTTAGTCAAATCTACAATGTGGAAATTGCTGGACCCCCTCAGAAGATAAATTATTCATCACGGAATATATGCTCAGTAGACTATACAGAACTTGTTTGCAATTATAAACAGAATAGAAACACAATGCCGAGAAAGATGTTCTGCATTAATAATTAAAGGGCAGGACACGAGACGTGAAACAACATGGTGGACGGGTCATGAACTAGTAAAAGTGCTGGAATACACGCGTTTTATGTGATTGACAATGCTAGATGTTTCTCAACCTTGTACTGGGGAAACCGCCCCGCCCCCAGACACTAAGTTTACGTCCTCCCCAACTAGGAGGTATGGGAGAGGGTTGCACGCCTTTCAATCACGTGATTACTTATTGAGCTTCAGAAATGAATTATTAGGGCGTCTACAGCGTAAATTTCACAAAAGTGAAACAGAGTGCAAGTCAATAAAACCAAAGAATGGGAAGAGATGCGCTGATACTGTTAGAAACATTCGGGCACATTTAGCGAACGCCAGTTAGTAACAGGCTTGATCGTCCCTTAGATCATTTTCGTTTTTTAGCGGGCCTTTTCTGTTGTTCTGCCACGCTCATGTCATCAACAGAGAGATGGTACGGCCGAGCGGTATAAATCTGAGTGTTCTGACGAGAGAAATACGTGTGGAATTACTTTGGTGGAGACGTATTTAAACAACTTCTACAAGCGAATGTTTTGGATCAAACTCGTACCAGACGCCTCTCGCGTGGACGCTTTCAAATGTGTCCAACTTGAAAGTTGAAACGATGACTTTTAATTTAATAATACATTTTTGTAAAAAGTTTTATGTTTCAGATGTACCTTCTGTAGAATGACCGGGGGGGGGGGTGAACTCGGGACCATTGAGACGTCCTAACGACAGTCCAGCGCGCATACTGCTCGACCAGACAGCCATCTTTTTTGATAATGTTGTTTTTAGTTGACCACTACTTGAGGATCGAATACTAATTGGAATGAAAAATACCTTGTTAGTACGTCAAGCCTCCAATATCGAGAATGGTTGTTTTGTTGTATACAGGTTTTGAATTTCACCTTTATGACCTATTTACCAATCTCTTAGTCTGTTAAATCCCTTAGGCACCACACATGATCTGTTGAGCGTCTTTGACCAGGTTCTGTCTTTTGCCTTGGACATAATCTCGTCATCAATGAGACACCACACATGATATGTTGACCGTCTTTCACCAAGTTTTGCATTGGATATAATCTCGTCATTTCTTAAGGTTGTCTTTATATCGCTTTATCTGTTAGCGACCTTTTTTTCTGGTACTGTTCCCTGAAGGAAGATCTTTACGAGCCCTAAGGAACTTTTTATATGGCCATAAAGTGCTGTTTTTTTTTTTTTGTGTGCCCTTTTTTTAACTCGCGTGTAGACTAAACAGCATTTTAAGATTCTGATCTGAAATCAAAGTAACAATTTAGACTTCTTGCAACTTAAGCTGTCTGTTTGCACGTAAAAGTTGTCAGTCACTCATTAGGAAGATTTAAAGACGTTTATTACTTTGCAATAACAGTAAAAATTAGCATTCTTAATTGCTTGTTTTTACAATAGTCATTTCTTGTAAGATATTACTAATAGAACCTCAATAACTAATTTTCAAGAAGGAGGGTACTTTTGTTCTCTCTATATTTCGAACAAATGATAAACAGTTCTGATAAACAATAGATACAGAAACTTTACTATTTTTTTCGCATTCACGATTTAAGTCTTTAGGGACATCTCAGAATGTATAATGAATGGGCCGCGTCAATGTCGCGCAGTAGTTCGTCGCCAGTTGGGCTCCTAGCATATGGCCAATGAAAGGGAATACCACCATTTAGCCGGGCCACAAGGTGAGCGAGATAAAGGCCAGGGCCAGCCTATGCATGACATCAACATGTTTGGTTGTGTCATCACTTGTTGCCACTCGGGCTTGGAACTTGGACAACAGGGGATCAAGACACACGTTGACCTATCTACGGGTTCAATTTCGCACAAGAATCATGTTTTTTTTTATACGTATCGGACCAATGCTGTTGGCAGTTTAGACCAATACTGTGGGCAGTTTAGACCAATACTGTTGGCAGTTTAGACCAATACTGTGGGCAGTTTAGATCAATACTGTGGGCAGTTTAGATCAATACTGTGGGCAGTTTAGACCGATACTGTGGGCAGTTTAGACCAATACTGTTGGCAGTTTAGACCAATACTGTGGGCAGTTTAGATCAATACTGTGGGCAGTTTAGATCAATACTGTGGGCAGTTT
>JADKLZ010000728.1:21956907-21981921 GCA_021533235.1 Biomphalaria straminea
TATGTGTATGTATATGTGTATATGTATATGTGTGTATGTATATATATGTGTGTATGTGGGTATATATATATATTTGTGTGTGTATGTATGTGTCTATATATATGTGTGTGTGTGTGTATATATATGTGTATATATATATATATATATATATATTTATTTATTTATTTTTTTTTATTTTTTTTTAACCCCTATTAATCTACTGTAACAGTATCATTTCCCGGACTGTCCTGCTTTCCCTTCTCACACTTGGGGATCGTTTCGGAAGTTTCATTGCCTTCCTAAAACCTATTCTCTCTTTGACTCTATCAGACATGTTTGTTACATTGGTGAAAAGGAAGCAGTGTTCCGATTCCCAAGGGAAACAAGCAAAAATTGTCAAACAGAGATAGGCTTCTTAAAGAGGAGACGATCATTTATCATTTATCATATGTTTAACACATTGTGAAAACGTTGAAAGATACTTTGACAAAACTTATTTTTTCAGAATTGAATTGTTTAGTTATGTAACCTTTATGTACTTTATTCTCACACAAACAATGTTTACTATCCTTTATAGAGGAAAAATATATTTACTAAGCATTATAAGTTGGACCTAATTTAGGACAACTAATAATATAGTTACATAATGTTTTAATGTTATTACACTCCTCCACAGTAACAAAACAGCAACACATTTTTCAAATTGTATGTAATCAGGCTGTGTATGTGTAAAATAAATAATAAATAATAAATAAATAAAGGGAAACAATCAAAAATTGTCAAAATAGAGAAAGGCTTTTTAAATGGGAGACGATCATTTATTATATATTTAACATATTATGGAAAACCTTGTAGATAATTTGTCAAATTTATTTTCTTCATATTTGAATTGTTAAATTATGTAACCTGTGTTATACAAAGTACTATGGACCTAACTTAGGACAATTAATAATGTTATGTCACATTATTATTTTCTCACGTTTCACTGTTCACATACAATTGAATTGCATGTAATCCGGATGTGGATAAGTTAAACTGTTTGTCTTGTGTGTTTCTGTAAACGAACGTATTATCTGAATAAACTGGAAAAAAAAAAAAAATAAAAAAAAAAAAAAAAAAAATCTAAACTTATAAAACATCATTTTAAATGTAATAGTCGAGATTGTATTCAGAGTATTTTTCTTTACCCACTAATGTAGGATATCAAAAAACTTTTGTTAATGTCAACCAATTGTACTCAAGATATCTCCCTTCCATCATCCCCCCATCGCCCCAAAAAATGAAAAAAAAAAGCTGAGTATAAGATTTTTCAAGTTCAGGAATGATTTTTTGTGTGTTCTTTTTTAATTAATCATTGAATAATTGCTGATTGAATATTGTTTCCGTTTGGCATGTAAGTTTGAATTTCACATGTGGAGTTAAGAAGTGCAGTTGCCAAACTGAGTGTTTTGCTGGAGAAGCTGCACATTTACTTGTTCAGTGAGTTGTGCATTGTCTTCTTTACAATATGAGCTATATCTGACAAGTATAAAAAAAATTTCTTGTCTTATACCTAAGCTCTGTGTTACAAAGAGGTGTCTACTACGTAGCTATTTGTCTTTGGTCACTTTTAAAAAATTAAAAAAAAAAACTAATCGACCTGCGGCATAGCATACGCCGCTATTTTGCAGGGCTGGCCTTAGGCACTGTGTGCTAATATAAAATATATTACGTCATTGTTTATTGTTTATGTTATTGAGTGAACGTAAAAGATAGAGCGGAAATAAAAGAGTTCTCCATGTCTACCTTAATGAAGACAAGTCTCGTTACATTATTTATTGTTAAATTGTAAAGTCTACAGTAGTTTATTAATCTGTGACAACAGAACACACTGCAACAAATGCAACCGCAGTGGGTGCAGCACTTTCTTTGGGCCCGTGCTTTTAGGTGTATAAATTATTAAATTAAACTATTTTATAACATATAACAGATTTCCCTATTGATTTGCCAGGAGCCCCTGGAAATCTCCTGAAATGTTATTAAATATAGGCCTATGAAAAAAGTCCTGGAAATCTCAGGAAATTATTAAAATCTGTTGTAAAGTAAAAGTAAAGTAAAATACAAATTTCCGGAAATATATATAGATAAATATCCGGAAATGGAAGTGAGATTAAAAGGAGCAAGCCATTTAAATAATTTTTTAACGTAATTTGTGATATTAATTAAAGTACTTCTAAAGTCAAACCTGAGAGTAGACTCTATCTGTGTATTGTCATTCTAGTTTCAAGAGTCTTACGACACAATATAATCTGTATAATATTATGACAAATTGAGAAGAAGAGAATTATATACACCACTTTCATTCACAAAATGTTCCTCTATGCTATGCTATTTTGTGAATGAAAATAGTGCGGATTGGGATACACCATTTTCCATTCACACCATGCTGCGCCATGGGATCTTCCCATTTACTTGTTGTTGCTTGTTGTTTGAACTTTTGAACTTGTCGACTTTGAGAATTATATATATAGATTATAAGACATTTTTTAAAAAAATCTAACGTATCATTGGGGAAAAAATATCACTAGACCAGACAATTAGTAAAGAATAATCAATCATAAAGTATATGTAGTTCTCTAAACTCCTTATGAGATCTCTGTAGTGCTGCTGGGTCTCAGCCTTGGGTTGACAAGCTATCATCAGGAAATCGTACCGGCCTGTCCACTTGTGGAGCTTCGCAACATTTTGGATCTTCGACTTTGTAATGAACATGGAAGACTGATATTTTTTTTTTTGACCAATAGCTGTTGCTCCTATCAATATCTGCGACTACAAGATAACAAAGCCTGTTTGGACAAGCTTCCACACAGTCTCAGAATGACTGAGTACTGACAACACACCATCTATACAAATTTCTGCGTGTGTATGTGTCCGAAAACTGTTGGACTTTACTAGTAAACAAAGACATTGACCTTCAAAACTTCGAAGATCATGCAATTTCGAGTGACATGTAAGCCCTTTGTGGGTTGTATGCGGACTCAAGTGTCAAGAGCAGTACTGACTAAACATTTATATTTCTTGGAACCTTTGGGCTTCCATAGGAAATATTGACAGAGTGTTGTGAATTTGTTTAGTTGGATTGTCACCCCTTAGTATTTGTTTACATTTGTTATCCTGTGTACTGACCTTATTTCGTGATGTGATTTCTACTATGTGTGTAGTTGTTTGTCATTCAGTGAAATAAAGCTTAAGAATGTAACACGGATTGTTATTATTGAGTACAACAATTTATTTCACTGAATCTGTACAACATGGATAGACTACTACGGCCTGAGAGATTCGATGTGGAACCTGCTGCACCTCAAGCACAAGAAAAGTGGCTGCATTGGTATGCAACATTTCAAAACTTTCTGTCAGTAGTTACGATAGGAAATGTAGATAACAAGAAACTACTTATAAATTACATCTCACCTTCAGTTTACCAACTAATCAGTGACAAGGAAAATTACGAAGAAGCCGTCCAGTCACTAAATAACATTTACGTGCAGCCCACTAACGAGGTGTTTGCAAGGCATAAGTTAGCCACATGTAAACAAGAGATGGGTCAAAGCATAGACACATTTATGCAAAAACTCCGCAGTCTTTCGAAAGACTGCAAATTCAAAGCCGTAACAGCGGAGCAACACCGTGATGAATCAATACGGGATGCATTCATTACAGGATTAGCATCCAACAGTATCAGAAAACGCCTCCTGGAAAAAACTGATCTTACGTTAAAGGAGGCCTTTGAAGAAGCAAGAGTACTGGAACACGCCCATCAACACTCGTTGCTGTACGAGGCACAATTAGAAACTAGTTGTGCTACTACAAATGGAGAACACCCTGCTGATTCTGTCGCTCCAAATTTGCCTGATCCAAGAGCCCCGATCAGTCCAAATCAAGCAAAACATGAGGTAAGCGCTTTATATAGCAAGTGCTACTTCTGTGGTAGGGGAAAACATCCTCGTAATGAGTGCCCCGCACGTGAAGCAACATGTAATCTATGTGGCAAGAAGGGACATTTCCAGAGGTCCTGTAAATCAAGAAAATCTACAGCTTTCGCACTCGCTACGTTGCACTCTGTAGGACTAGGAAAATCAACTTCTTTGATTCTTCTCAATGGGATGCCACTTAAAGCCTTGATAGACACTGGAAGCTGTGAGAGTTACGTATCAGCCCGAGTTGCCAGGAGTCAAAAGTGGCCTATAAAAACCTCCGTGGACAGAATATTTATGGCTTCTACTCACCTTTCTCGAGTTACTGAAGGCCATATCTTTGCTACCATTCAACTCAAAGATGAAACATTTGAAAATATAAAACTGTCACTTTTAGATGGATTGTGTTCAGATGTAATTCTAGGCTTGGATTTCATAAGCTTACACGAGAAGCTACAGATTCCATTTAGTGGAAAGAGACCACCCCTGTGTGTAAGCACCCTTAAACCAGCTAAAGTAGAGGCGCCTAGTCTCTTTAGTAACTTATCTCCAAACTGCACTCCAGTGGCAACTAAGTCACGCAGGCACTCACTACAGGACTCAAAGTTTATTAATGCTGAGATTCAGAGACTACTAAAAGAAGAAGTAATAGAACCTTCAAAGTCCCCCTGGCGGGCACAGGTTCTAATAACAGGCAATGAAAGGCACAAAAGACGTATGGTTATTGACTATAGTCAGACAATCAACAGATTTACGCTGCTAGACGCCTATCCCATGCCAAGAATGGATGAATTAGCAGAGAAGATATCACAATTTTCTGTCTTTAGCACTCTGGACCTCAAGAATGCTTATCATCAGATCCCGATTAAAGAAGAAGAGAGGCCATTTACAGCTTTCGAGGCTGGGGGTAGACTTTACCAGTTTCGAAGAATTCCATTTGGAGTTACAAATGGAGTGGCTTGTTTCCAGCGAACCATAGATAAAATAATCGAAGACGAACAACTAGAAAATACATTCGCTTATGTGGACAATGTGACCATCTGTGGAAATGATACCGAATCTCATGATAGAAACCTGCAGAGATTCTTCAAAGTTGCTCAGAAGTATGGTATTATCTTCAATGAAGCTAAAAGTGAGATCGGAACACATAGCGTCAGACTGCTGGGATACGAAATAACTAAAGGTCAGCTCAAGCCTGACCCTGAAAGATTCAGAGCCTTGCGGGAATTAAAGGCTCCGTCGAACCTGCGAGAGCAGAAACGGATAGTGGGCTTGTTGGCCTATTATTCTCTATGGATTCCTAACTTCTCCGACAAAATCAGCCTCTTAGCCAGAAATAAACAATTTCCTGTCCCTGGGGAAGTCAAACAAGCATTCCAGGACCTAAAGGACGAGCTCGAGGAATCCGCCGTGTATACCATAGACTACACTCGCCCGCTGACGGTGGAGACAGATGCGTCTGACATAGCTATAGCAGCTACACTTAATCAAGAGGGTCGGCCTGTGGCTTTCTTTTCCCGGACACTATCGAGAAGCGAAAGAAGGCACTCTTCGGTGGAAAAAGAAGCGTACGCAATAGTAGAATCTTTGAGAAAGTGGAAACATTTTCTTATCGGAAGACACTTTACCCTTGTCACAGATCAGAGATCCGTGTCCTTTATGTATTGTAGACAAAATAAAGGCAAGATCAAGAATGAGAAGATCCAAAGGTGGAGGTTAGAGCTATCCTGCTTCCATTACGACGTCGTTTACAGACCAGGTGCACAGAACTCTGCTGCAGACACTTTCAGCAGAAATCGCTACTTATCCGCAATGTCACGTAACGACCTAAAATTACTTCACAACAGTTTGTGTCACCCTGGTGTAACAAGACTGCTACATTTTGTGAGATCAAAAAATTTACCTTTTTCCACCGATGACGTCAGAACTGTGATCAACCAGTGCCAGTCATGTGCTGAACTTAAACCTCGATTTTTTAGGCCACCCATAGGACAATTAATCAAAGCCACTCAGCCATTCGAAAGAATAAGTATGGACTTTAAGGGGCCTCTCCCTTCCAACTCACGCAATAAATACCTGCTTACAATGATCGACGAATTCTCGAGGTTTCCTTTCGCCTTTGCGTGTCCAGACATGTCATCTGCTACTGTTATTAAATGCTTAAATGAGTTGTTCGCCTTATTCGGACTACCCTCCTATGTCCATACCGACAGAGGTACTTCATTTATGTCTGCTGAAGTACAGAATTATCTCAATGAAAGAGGAGTTGCTACGAGCAGGACCACGGCTTACAATGCCAGAGGAAATGGTCAAACAGAGAAACTTAACAGTACTCTTTGGAAAGCTATAACCTTAGCTTTACACTCCCAGGACTTGAGTACGTCTCAGTGGGAACTTGTGTTGCAAGACGCGTTACACTCAATACGGTCACTTTTGTGTACGGCGACAAACAAAACACCACACGAGAGACTCTTTGGATTCTATCGCAGAAGTACTTCTGGAACATCTCTTCCAACTTGGCTAACAACTCCTGGTCCCGTGTTATTAAAAAGACACACTAGATCATCAAAGTATGACCCATTAACAGAGGAGGTAGAGCTTGTGAGCAGCAACCCTCAATACGCCCTGATACGAACACCTACAGGCCGAGAAGAAACAGTTTCTTTAAGATATTTGGCCCCAAAAGAAAAAGACTGTTTCACAGAAAAGGCGAGACCCCCTGTGTTGAGCGACGGTTCATCTGGGGACGCTACACCCTCACTTCAGGACTGCGCAGAAAGCAGCGCAGAGAACTCTGCTCCGAACCCTCGTGTGGACTCGGTTGAAGTCCCGAACATCGAGAACTCTGCTCCGAACCCCCGTGTGGACTCGGTTGAAGCCCCGAACATCGAGGCACCGAATGACATTGTTGGTGCTGATAATGATGGTGCCTATCCTGGTTACCGTTACAACCTGAGAGAGAGACGATCAAAACCCAACTACAAGGTTTAACAAACTAATGTATTTAGATGTTTATATTTTCTAATGTATTTCGATGTTTATATTTTCATGATCTTTATATTGCCTTGACTATATGTGGTTGTGTTATATGTATAAATTTAAACGTGGGGTGAATGTTGTGAATTTGTTTAGTTGGATTGTCACCCCTTAGTATTTGTTTACATTTGTTATCCTGTGTACTGACCTTATTTCGTGATGTGATTTCTACTATGTGTGTAGTTGTTTGTCATTCAGTGAAATAAAGCTTAAGAATGTAACACGGATTGTTATTATTGAGTACAACACAGAGCCTTCCGAAACTTTCCCAATAACTACAACAACGGACAATGGACAAACTAGTGACGGTCAAGTTTGGACAGTTTACGAACAATTTTAACCTGAACTGTTGTGTAAACCGTAAACATAGGTCAGTGTCTTATGTGCTTATGTTTTATTGGCAATGTAATTTCTTCAGTACTGAAACAAACAACTCAACGTATCTATGTTTAAAGAGCCATTCCAGCTGCTGCTTTTGGTTTGATGCTGTATACCACCATGCCAATTTAAACTGGCTGCCTTTATGGAAATGAATGAAGAAGAGCTTTTTGCTCAGCTTATGTGCTTTAAAGCACAACATGAAGAACCTTGTATGAACCAAAAGACCCAGTTGTTTAGAAGAAGACTTCCGGTCAGCTACAAAAGTAGACTTTTACATTGACAAGACTATGATCCATATATAGTTCGTCCATCGTGTTTCGATGATGACCACTTTGTCATCCAGGGGGCTGAGGGCTTTGCACTGGGGTTTTATGCCTCCTCATGTGGCTGGTGAGACCTATGCGAGCCCGGAATGTTCGGCCGCACTCTGGGCAGGTAATTCCAGCTGGAGCTAGCGTCAATTGCCTTTCTTTCCTTCTTTGGCGTTTTTCTTTCTCCAGCGTTGTTCTTTTTTCCTCAGCAACCTGTGCGCCGGATCTCACAGCGCGGCGCCATGATACTCTGTCATGTGCCTCTGTCTCTCAGGTGCCTGAGAGAAGCTTTGAGGGTGTCCTTGAAGCGCTTTCTTTGATCCATATAGCAGACACCAAGATAGCCAGACGTTATGGTGATTTCTTTATCAGACAGTTTCACAAGTTTGATGAGATGATGCGCTCATTGAAGTCAGCCTAAGTGGTCATTTGACTGTTTCAGTGTTAGAGAGTTTAATTCTCATCTGAAGTGATTGTAACTTTAAATAAAATGGTTTATTTATATTTTTGGCTTAATGTAAATTGTCATTTCTTTGATTTTTTTTTTTGTGTGTTTGTATTAGTTACCACTACCACCTGTAAACCTCTTATTTATGATTTATCTGTTGAACAACATGGAGGTCAAAGTGGAAGAGTGGTTGGACAATCACAGGGATGGAGGACTATATTTGTGTCTGCATTATGTTTAAAATTCAGTAATGTGTTTTGTCATAATGATTCTATAGTTTATTATTGAACTATTTGACTATGCAAGCAACTACAATTAAAAACAGACTTTTCAAAGTTTAGCATTAAAAAAAAAAAACCATAAATAATCTATATTTAATTTCAATTGCGTCATAAGAAAAAAAATCTAACGTAGGCCTTTTCCTCAAACTATTGGGGGGGGGGGGCAAGAAGTGTTATTTAACTGATTAAAATACATTTGTTCATCCCAAATTGAAAAACTAGGTCTCTCAAAGCCTTCTTTTTGAATAACACTAATCTTTCTTTTAAGAGAAAGTCTAAATATGATGTGCCAAAAAATAGACAATTATGTTTGTTAACAGCGCTTTTTAAATAAAATTATTATTATCATTATTATTATTATTATTAATTAAGATTACTATTTAGTAACTAGAGATTCCCTTAGTATTGTGTCTAAGTTCTGCCATCGTTAGCTCTACGGCGGCTCGTCAATGCTTTTTTTTTTTTTGTGGCCATTCAAGTTGCTTGCCAAATATAAGCATTAAATCAAACCAGTGTATCTAGCCAAAACAAAGCTGCTGTGCCTCTAAGAGGAGAAAGTGCCGCCTCAAATGCAATGTCGTATTGCTTATGATCCACACAGCCCATCCCAGCATGCACCACTCTCTTCTTCATCCTAATGCTTCTACTTCATTGATGCTATAATTGTGACGATTCATATCAAGAAACAAAAAATCATAAAGTAAACCCTGCATTCATATATTACCCGCGTGTCAATCTAGTCATTCATGTTAATCAGTGACTTAGACCCTGCTAAGTCCTTGCTTTTCCTGTCTGATTCAGGCAACCCATTCTATGCGTGAATAGGACAAAGAAAGAAGGAGCACGAATATTTCCCAGCATATGGAATAAGAAATGTACAGTTACGACTACTACCATTATCATTTACTTATGTGTTCTAATGTATGACCCATTATTATCAAAAGTAAAAAGTAAAGTTCCCCTTTCAGACCTAGTGGTCTATAGGGCAGATGATGTAAAGGTCATCTGATTCTGTGGCCCACGGTTTACGAGGGTGTCATGTGGCCAGCACAACGACCAACCGCCTTTACTTTTCCCCAACTAATGTCAGGTACCCATTAGAGCTGGGTGGACTCAAGAGCGACCAAAAATCCAGAAATAAAAATCCCAGCCTTCACCAGGATTTGAACCCGGGACCTCCAGTACGGAAGCCAAGCGCTTTACCGCCCAGCCACCGCGCCCTCATTATCAGAAGTATTTTTTTTAAAGTATTCTCTGGTGCTGCTAGGTTCGAGGTGGTCACAGGGAAAAAAAATATTCATTGTAATCTCCCTTGTTTGCGTAGATTATGAGCTGATATTTTTAAACAACATTACTACTATTCTTTCCTGTCAATTCCTCTGATTGAAATTAAATCACCTTTTTGAGTTTACGAAATAACAGTCTATGGAAATGAAAGACCATACGAAATCTTTTGAAACTTCATTTTGTATTTTCATTTTCTTCCTATGAGTCCGTGTGTTCGGCAATGAGAGATTGAGTGTACTCATGTTGGTGATAGATTAAACCTCTTACGAAGAATCACTCCCTTCCCCTCCCCCCTCGCCTGTCAAAGATATAAGTGAGAAATGATTAGATCACTCTTCGTCACTAGCATCTATATTATATCTTCGTTTGACGAGATCGACAGGGGGAGATAAAAGCGAGAAGCAAGGGAAGACAACTCCAGCCTTGATAGTTCCGCGGAGGATATTGAAATGAAGATTAATCTCATTGCCCGTTACTTCACGTCCCAGAAATAAACATTGCTTTAATCTTGTCACTTCTAACTATATAATTAATCTAGAAATGTTTACACATAGATACAACAGATTAGTCTATTATAAACCTACGAAAGCCTTGACTGGTTTATTCATTCACCACACAACTAGCACTTATTCTCCCATTTGCGCTGGATCCTCATATCAGAAGACTATTCATCACACCGGATCATTCCTATATCAGAGCAATTAAGCAATTTCCATGCTCGACACCGGTTAACCAAAAAAAAAACGATATTTTATTCACAATTAGACCCAGCCAATTTGTTGTATTTTAACCCGACTTATCAAAAATGTCTTTTTGCGGTGCATAACTTACAATAGCAATGCTTTGCGCGTTACTTGCATTAGTAGGCATGGCTTTAAAAACACACTTTTTTTTGGTCGTAAAAGTGTTTTGTTAAAGCGCGGTGGCTGAGTGATTAGGCGCTTGGCTTTCGAACCTGATTTCTTGGGTTCGAATCTCAATGAAGACTGGGGTTTTGAATTTCGGGATTTTTAAGGCGCCCCAAATCAACTCGAATAGGTACCCGACTTTAATTGGGAAAGTAAACGCGTTGGTCCTTGTGCTGGCCACATGACACCCTTCTCGTTAACCGTTGGCCAAAGAAACAGATGACTTTTACATGTCTAATACATTTAACATACATAACACATACACATAGAGCATACATAAAACATATATACATCACACATATAGCATAATAACACATACGTGTCTAATATATAACCTACTTAACATATATGTCTCATACATTTAGCATACATAAATTATACTTGTCTCGTATTTAGCATACATGTCACATACAATTGAAAACATAACATCCATACGCATAACGTAACATATATAATAATAATAAGTTAATATAAGTAACATATATAATGCATACATTTAGTATACTTAACACATGCTTACCGCATACATTTAGACTTCATAACACATACATCTCACATATAGCCTACAGGAATGTAGAGACACATACATGTCACAGGTAACTTTAACTCTTTAGACATTCAACTGTCTGTGTCAAAGAAGGATGAATACTTGATTTAGATATAAACTGGCGCTATGGACTTCAATATGTACTTGATCGCTCTTCCTCCAGTTGAAAACCCACGAAAAAGAAAGAAAAAAAAAGACTATAATTTCTAACTGTTGGTACCTCTCTATGACAGCGACGTTACTGAGTCAGCTCTTGAGCTGTTGACGAGGGGCATTTTCTGAAATAGCTGTCTGAGTGACTAGAAGATAATTCGAATAGTATCTGTTATTTGAAATGCTACTTTTTTTTTCTCTCGACTAGTGTGTGATGACTGACTTGAAATATAATAGTAGAGTCTGGAAATACTTTGTAATCAATTCAGGCAACTTGTGCCTTCCTACTGTCCCATGGGTGAAAAACTCTTCGCTGTAGAAAAGAAACAAATAATACATCTTATACAGTCAGAAAAAGAAACAAATAATACATCTTATACAGACAGAGATGTAGCTAGAAATTTCCCATCGTTTGGGGGCACGGGGGGGGGCTTGACCTCTTTGGGGGCCCTTGCATATTGCGTAATATTTAATTGTTAATGAAAAAAAAACACCCATTTGGGGCCCTCCTCAAGTGGGGGCCCGTGGGGATTTTCAAAATCTCCCCCTCCTCCCCCCACCCTAGCTACGCCGCTGTATACATTTTTTGTTACTGTGCTATGAAATATATACGCCTTGTAAGTGGAACTCTACGCTACGAGATTCGGTAACAAAACAATTGTTCGTTTATATTTATCATTGTTTTAAATAACAATGTTACAATAGGACATCGATGGTTCATCATACTTAGTAACCCTATTATTTTTTTTTAGATATTAGTCCTGTCTTTGTAAATATAGATCTAACATTACATTGTTTATATTCTTCTCATGATATAATGTCTTTTGAGTTCGAAGGAGTGGAACCGGGGACGTATAAAGTTATAGGCGCCCATTGAAATGTATTTTTAATCAATATTCGATACGTTTCAACTGAACTGTAAATACAATGATAAAAGGCATTACATAACAAAACTTTATGGTTCAATAACATTATTTTAAATTATAAAAACATGGGGCCATTTTTGTGAAAAAATTACAATGATGCCAGATTGTAATGATGCCAGATTTTTCTAAGAATTAATGAATCATGGAATTATTCTTCTTGAATATATTTTTGTTGTGAATTTCCATCCAGGGTTTGTAGTTTGACGCTCACGTGGTTAGATCTCATGAATAAAATATCGACTCTGATTGGAACATGTTCAATTTTCATCTATTAAGAAACAATGTCCTGTAAGCTGGACAGAAACAGACCATGTGGAAATTTGTCTTAGAGTAGCATTAAATTCCCCCATTTTTGTTTGACATTAGAATCAATTACCCTTATTAACGTCAAGTAATAAGACGCGTTAACCGTGGCTATTACAACGGAAGCTGATTTTTTTTCGAAACTTCTGATAATCTGTGTAGTAGCTATATATAGTTCATAAAGTGCGATGCAAAAAACAAAAAACAAACAACAACCCAGATTTCACATTACGCAGACTTAGGATTAGTCTCAGCTAGTTGTATATTGTCCTTAAATTCAATACTTACATTGTGGATATCTTATTTACATTCATTCATGATGCGTTATTTTATTCAAAATTTTATGTTAACATATTTATTCAACTTTTAAAGTTTGGGCTGTTAAATCAGTAATCTAAATAGGATTTCTGCCACAAATCTTGTAGTTTGCAAATACTATCCTAGAAGACTCGCCTTACGCTAGTATCATTAATCCTACACATATAATCGTTATTGTACAAAAACATAATCATTCCACATGTTTGAAAATAAAGTTATATCACATTCAATGAAAATAGAGTCAGTTACAAATTTGGACACCAGGATGCTCTGTGTAACTCGTAACAAGACTTCTCGTGTGCTTAAGTTGAGAAATGTGTACATATAGTACACTGAAAAAAAATGTACGCGTGGGGGCTATATCTATCCATAGTAAGACTGCATGGACAGGGTCACTTTTGTTTTGTTGATATTCTCACAAAAAGAGACCTTATTGTGTTTTAGGTGAGGGTACTTTTGTTCTGCCTAACTACAGAACCATTGAGCTGAGGTTACTGAACAAAGACTCCTGCAGAAGTGTATCATCCTTCACGTCTACAGACACCAGCTTATCGTGTTCAGGGACAATCACACCTCCAAAGAACATTTCTCGTTCAGGTCAGTACAGTTCCATGGTTAGTAAATTACTTTGATAAAAAAAAAAAAGTATTTCAATGATTAGCGCACCGTCTTTCATTTTAGAATCTGGACTGTAATAGAAGAAATTAATTGTGCAAAGCTAACTGGAAAGACGCCTTGCAATATTTAATCATTACTAAAAAAATAGAATAAGAAATGTAGGTCATTCATTAGCTTCAAAAAGCAGAAAATGATTTTTAAAAAAGCGCTTTTTATGGTATTTGTTTCTTGACGAGGTGTGGACTCGTATAATTGTAAATAGAACGCCACTATATGGAAAAGCCTAGAGTAAAAAAGTTCCTTGAAGTTTTCCATCAATTTCTGCTCTGTTTGCTTTGTGGTAGAGGACTTCCATATCCTAAAAACTATTCTATATTAAACTTTTCATCTTTGTCTCGTGTTAACAATCACAACTGGTCAAATTTTTAAAAAAGTTCTTACAAAGTTTATTTCAGATGAGATTTAGAGCGTAAGAAGTTTTTTTGTTTTTTTAAAATCTAGTGTCCTACTATTCAATACTTATTTTTGCATTACTTCCAACAACCTGACCTAGACTTTGCTAATCAGCCTATTTTTAAATATGTGAAGTTTTATGGTACTATGAAATGTGACCAATCTTTTTTTTTTCGTAACGTTTTAGGTTTTTGTTTTTTTAAAGGGGTGTTCTTCCCCTTTGTCTATCCTTTAGTCTGTTGGACTGTTGGGAACCACACAAGATTTGTCGGCCATCTTTTTCCATTCCTCTTCGTCTTTTGACAGAACTTCTTTTTCCTGGTACTGTTCCCTAAAGGAAGGTATTTACGAGCCCTGAAGACCTTGCAATATGACCAAAGAGTTTTAGTTTGCGATTTCTGAAAGTTGTGGGGCTTAATTTTCAGTAATTTCTTCGTTTGTGATGTGATTTTTTATTGCAATACCTAGAATCTTTCAGCAGCATTTCAATTCCATCGCTAGGATATTCCTCTCTAGTTCTCAAGTGTCCAAGACTCGCAATCATAAGAGAATGTGGTCATGATCAGGGAGCGCATCAGTCTGACAACTTAGAAAGGGGTTAGGTCAATAATTTAGGAATTAAGGAATAATTGATGGTATAAATAGAAAAAAAAAAAGAAAAATATTCTGTCTTTTTTTTCTTTTCTATCTTTCATTCTTTCTTTTTCGTCTTTTCTTCCACTCTTTTCATACTTCCGTTATTTGAATCTTCCTTTCCTTGTTTAATAAGTATTGCTTCTTTTCTCTTTTCCTTCCTTTCTATTTTTTTTCTTTCATTCCTTTCTTTTTTTTTTCTCACTTACTTTTATTTATTATCTTTCTTTTTCTTTCTATTATACATACAACTAGAAGAAATAAGGTCCCCAGACTATATATAGCGAACGTCTTGTAACGTTTCAGGAACCGTGACCTCCATATCAGCAGGAAGAAAATCGTTACGGTCAGCCAAAAATCGCATTCGTCACAGCAATCCACAGAAGATTCGACAGAACAAAATGAGGGTCATTCGCATGCTCTTCGCAGTGGTTCTGGAGTTTTTCATTTGCTGGACTCCAGTGTACATCCTTAACACATGGATAGTCTTTGATTCTGGCAGCTTTTACCAGGTCAGTAGCAAACTATAGTGGTGATGTAGTGTAGATCCAGTGTATACATTTTAATATGTATAGTTTAGAATTCGGAATAGCTTACTCGATTCAGTTGTCAATTGTAGGTTTTGTAATTTATTTGTAGTTTAGAAAGTTAGTGATATGAGATTCTTCACGAGTTTTTTTTTCATTTTTATTTTAAATTAAGAGATTACTTTGAAAGAATTACTTAAGTACTAGATCTCAACAATACTACATTAAAATAAAAACGAATGGAAAATTAATATGGTGGCGTACTACTTGTATCCCCAAGGTATCAAACGTGCCAACAAATAGTTATGGCACATTTTTTCCAATGTGATGTTTAAAGAAACAAGCCTAATAAAAAAGTAGAAAAATATATTTCAACTATGAGATGACTTAGCGAGAGAAACATTCCAGGCAGAAGAACATACTATTAACAGTGGTTCTAAAACTATGTGAAAGGTTGATGAAAGTGTTTATCCAATATGTGATGTTTGACTCCTTCCCAGATCGTGACGCCTCTGACCAAAACATTGTTTCATTTATTGAGTTACGTGTCCTCCTGTTGCAACCCCATCACTTACTGCTTCATGAACAAGAAGTTTCGAGAAGCCTTTCTGAGAGTCTTTCAAGTGAGTGCTCATTGTTTAGCGCAATCTGGCTTAGCGGTTCTTTTAGTTTCATCTCAAAGGGCCCGGGTGTATAGTTATTGATATAATATTTTGGGTAATTTTTAATAAATACGTGAGATCCAATGCAAAAGAAGAAAAAAAAAGGCTCAAGCTAGAAAATGAGATTTAGAACAAAGATAAGCACAAAACTTTAACAATAGAAAAGTTAAATGAAAAAAAAAATACATATAAAAAAATAGACAATTCCTCCTATATGAAGTGAATGTTGTTTTCTTAAGAGTGATTGTTACACTCTTGATAACTAACGAATGAGATATTTTAATAAAAATGCAACATTTCTACAATTTCCCCTACCCTTGAAAAAATCTCGGTTTATCGAATGTAGGCCTATTCATCTACTCAGAGAATATAAAACTATGATTGGGCCTAAAGATCCAGACTGAGAAGACGATGCGCAAACTTTTTCTGAACATCTAATAATTTAGTATTTAGTATTTAATGAGTAGTGTGTTCAACCTGGAAAACCCACTGTTATAGTCTGTTCCAGATAAAAATTGTCTAGACCGCTAACCAAATTTATTTTTTAAATTATAATTTGAAAAAAAAAAACAACATGCCAAACTTTTAGTTTTCCCCATCTGGCTAATTAGCTAGTTTTTGTTTGGCTAAAGATATACAAGTTTCACATTTCTATGAATATTGTTAGAGCCGTTTTCGAGAATCACGTCCAACCACCCACCTCTTTGTTTTTAACAGATGAAGAATGTGGAAGCCGAAAAAGGGAATTGTAACTTTGCGTTTTATTTACGTTAATGTTATTTACAAATGGTACAGATTTATAAATTTGGTCGATGCACAATTACACAGTTTGTTACACTCAACTGCTCAAGACTTGCAAAATGTATAACATTTTTAAACAAGGCATTTCAAATAATCTATCTCTCATATCTAATCTAAAATCTAATAAATGTATTTGTATATATTAATTAATTAACCCCTTATTCTCTACGTCGCCAAACCATGCGGGACAAGACGCACGCACGCCGACTCTAACCTTCGATGAAAAAAGTCATGGAATGATAACTCTTTTATTTCTGCAAGTCGGACTAGAGTTACCCCACGTAACTTTGCAGCGACAGAGAGCGCGTTTCAGAAAAAAAAATAATGTAACTAATTAACGGGTCGGCTCGTAAACCAATAAAGACGTAACCCTATCTCCCATAATTTTGCAATGTAATATTTGTATTTATTAATTTCTTTGCTTTGTCCCCAGTGTCGTGGTCCCCCTCAAAGCCTCAGAGAGAGGCGGATGCAACAACTTCAGATGAAGCACCTGCACCAAAAGGACGATATGAGGCGCAGCACCGCCGTATCTCGGCTCAGCGAGAGGTTCAACTCCATGGCCTCCACCACCTCCAGTGTCCTCCCTCTCGACTCGGTTAGAGTTCGAAACCCAGCATTAGACAAATGTAAAAAGCTGATCAAAGAATCGGAAGAGGTGCAAGACACAGCAAGTGGTTCGGATTAGAAAGTTGTCCATGTCTTGTTACTTCTTGCTCAGACAGAGTAGCAGTGCTGAAAAGTGATGAATGAATAGTTCAATACAAGTGAATAAAAAAAACACTTCAACAAAGGTTGCATGTTTCTATTACTGTTTTTTTTTCAAGAAGCTTCAATGCAATATTTCAAACAGTGGAAATCACAATCACAAATGGAGGCGCGGTGGCTGAGCGGTAAAGCGCTTGGCTTCAGAATCGGAGGGTCCCTGGTTCAAATCCTGGTTTTTTTTTTACCTTTGTGATCTTTAGGGCGCCTTTGAGTCCACCCAACTCTAATGAATACCTGATATTAGTTTGGAGGAAAGTAAAAGCGGTTGGTGGTTGTGCTGGCCACATGACACCATCGTAAACCATGGACAACAGAAACAGATGACCTTGACATCATTTACCCCTTTAGATGCGGTCTGAAAGGGGAAGTTCACTTTACTTTTCTTTTGTCACAGATGTCAGACAACCAAGTGTATCACATTGATTAATAATCATCGATTTTATTGACTGAAGACATTTCTTGAAAATATTTATTGTTCATTTCAGCAACGTAGAAAAATGTGTTTTTATAGCTGTTTTAACGATAATTCTAATATAAATTTACTAGGAAATGATGAAGACAATCTTCTTAGGCTATTTATAAATATCTAAGTGACAATCAACTCATAACATGTACGTTAATCATAATTGTACGTAATTGCCTGAAATTCAAATGATGTTTTTTTCTTTTAAAAAATGTATACTCTGACTTTAATATCTTAAACTTCAACATATTTTCATTCATTTTTTTTATTCGGTGCCTTTACCAGAGTATTGAGCTTTTATTATTTTTTTAAAGTAGTTGTTTTTTTTTTTCAGTGAAACTTTATTTTCAAGTGAAGTTAGTAGATTGTTTGTTTTTTTTCTTGAGTATTAAAAATATATAATTTTGATTTTAAAAATGCTTTAATATAAAGCTGCAATAAATGTTATACGTGAATTTCAATCTGCTACAAGTTAAATTTACAAAAAATCTGAACGTTTCATTGGATTGTAATTAGTCGATGGTCTACTTTGTTGAGTTCTGTCATGATAGAATTCTCTGAGTCTCCAGATACTCGACTTTCTATAAAATGTTTAGCTCGTGCTAAGTTTTGTTTTT
This sequence comes from Biomphalaria straminea, assembly GCA_021533235.1. NCBI lineage: Eukaryota > Metazoa > Mollusca > Gastropoda > Planorbidae > Biomphalaria > Biomphalaria straminea. The sequence continues at coordinate 21,975,281 of JADKLZ010000728.1, forward strand.
AATTAGGCTAGACAACTTTATGTGTACAGTTAGCCTTGAACTTAGCATGTCATTTTTATTCGTCATAAGGAATTAATTCGGTAAGTTCTTTATTTTCGTGTGACCTTGAGTTGTTGTTTTTTTTCATTTACTGATAAAAAAATTAATAAAACATTTAGATTTGCTGTACTTAATAGGGAAAACTTATTTGTAATTAGAATACAACTGAGGAAAATTTAAAACATTTTACGTACGTCCAAGCAGGAATGGGGGTGTATAGTGTAAAGCGCAAAGGGATGTTTACATTTGAATACTATCTGGTACTTTATAAAACTTATTGGATTGGTCAAATCCGTTTTAAAAACTGCTGATCTCCTTTACTAGTTTATATCCCCAATGAAAGAAAAAAAGATCAATTAGCTATTTGTATTGAATATTTGTAATAGTTGTGTATGCTTACATCCACATTGTTTGTCTAGGCTGTTTATTGATATCCATCATACTGACAAAGCAATAAACAACTTGGGCCCTTATTTGTATCTCCCGACTACGTGAATATGTATGTGTGTATCAGCCCCCTCCCCTCGCATCTTTTTTCCTTCCCTAAACTTGAGGTCACCAATGGTACTAATGAACTAGTACCTTCACTTTTTTTAAGAATTTAAGTTGGCCGAAGTAATTTTGTTTTTACATATATAAATAAATATTTGCCTTGAGTGTTGTATGCTCAGTTGTAGGCCTATATTGCTCATTTATACAAGATGGGAAATAAAGAGATCAATTGTTGTCTTTGCTATGTTGACTTGTTTTTTTTTCTTTGTCTACGTCACAATGTATGCATGTTCTTCAAATATGGTCAGCGTATTTGGAATGAGAACTGTGTGGATATTCGGGTACATGACCGGTGTGCCTGTAAACAGTGAAACATCTGGACATTTTGCCGGCAGGACGGAGAACACGATCTTAAAAAGAAGGACACTGCCTCCTTTTGTCACGCGTCAGGTAACTCTACGCAGGTAACTTTTGAAAGAAGTGAAATAAGATTCTGAAATATGAGAAGAATACAAAACCAATTTGTGCTCTCGGCTGTTTATAAAGTTCTACAAGAAAATGATTTTATTACAATCGTAAAGGATAAGGAATCTTCTTATGCTTCCAATGTGGAATGTGAAGAACACATGAAAGGGAAAGCAAGGCTTAATGGGCAAGTCGGGACAACTGCCCAACACTTTAATGTAGTCTAGATTTCGTTACTTAACGAACATCATCCCACACACAAAAGACATTTCTCGGCATGTTCTTCCGAGCCTGCAAAAACTCTCTCTCTCATTGAGAGTTGGCTTTACGAAAAGTATTAGATGGGAAATGCCCACAGGTTGTGACGTTTCCGCTCAGTGTACAGTCCTTCTCTAACATTTGTGTAGTAACAAGTAACAAATATTGTCTCGTTGGCCTGCCTATATTTTGATCTATCTGAAAATTAACCAAGAAAAATCAAACTACGTTTGTTTTCCTGACATAAACTATCATAAAGGTTAATATAATTTGCCAAAGTATATCAAGAATTGTTTCAAATATTAAAAAAAAACATATATTCTATATTTAAGAAAAAATCGTATGTACACTTATTTGTATTCCAAAAAAAGGGCGCAGCTGCCCGGAGGAAATAACAGCACTAATTAGAGGAAGCTACATTTGGTAGGCAGACATCTCGTTAGTGTCCTTTGCCTTGGGGTTGATGAACTTCACCTTGCTTACAGTGATACCATGTACTCTTCACTCGGCGGTATAGCTGCAGGGGTACTGATGGGCCAGTTAAGGGTCACCAGTAAGGGATTGGGGAAATAAGTGAGAAATAAAAGGAGGTGAAAATACGGAGAATTGTGTCATGGCTGTATAGTTGAAAGGTCATGTTAATTAAACGTATTAATCAAAGGATTGGATGAAGGTCACACTATGCCACAACAACGAGTGTTTGTTTATCTTTGACCTAATTATATATATATGGCATAAACAGGCAGACAGACAGACAGATAGATAGATAGATAGATAGATAGATAGATAGATAGATAGATAGATAGATAGATAGATAGATAGATAGATAGATAGTTGCTTACATACATACATACATACATACAGGGCCGGTCTTAGGCCACTGCAGCCTATGCGGTCGCATTGGGCCCCGCGCTTTCATAGGCCCCGCGCTAATTCAAAGTGTAATTATTAAATTATAAAATATATACGCAAAATTCTTGGAAATCTCCTGAATTTATTAAGATCTCCTGAAAACTCTTTAAAATCTCCAGTAAAATAGGCGAAATTGTCCTTTGTGGGTGTCATTCATTGCGGAAAACGCCAATACTACGAGCTATAAAAAGAAAAAAGGCATTGTCAGCTTTCATGTACTAAAATGTAATAATCGGGCGAATTTAACCTTAATCGGAAGTTCCAATTCTTTATTTACTTTTATAGTCACTGGAATATGAATATGCCATTAGTTATAATGGTTCGTAAAGTACAGATTGCAATTACAACATCTTAATTTTCACTTATTGTCCTTATTCCCATACAAACTAGGCCCCGCGCAATCAGTTTCGCATAGGGCCCCGCAATTGCTAGGACCGGCCCTGCATACATACATACATACATATGTACATGTGTACATACAAACATAAATACATATATACATAGATAAATAGATAAATGTCGTAGGTGAAAAATTGTTGATTATTAAGAGGACGGAATTTAAATAATAACCGTAATAGCTTAGTCCTTAATAACATCCCAGTACAAATGGCTGCTTTATGCTCACAAGGAAAACCTGATGTGCCGACGTGACCTCTTCAAGAACTGGGTCGTGAGGGCACCAATGATGACTGACTGTCATTAACTGACCACCTCACCCCATCTGTCACTGTCTTCTGCTGCCCCCTTGAGACTGAAGGAAGGACCGAGTTGGTTCATTCAACGCTCTATCCCCCCCCCCTTTTACCATCAAATTTTGTCGCATTACTTTTTATTATTTGGTAAACACTACATATTACATGATGACATTAGAATAGAATATCGTATTTTAAATCGTATCCTTATTACTGTTCAATGCAGCCTTAGCCCAAGTTGATGTATATATTAGTAAAACACCCCAAATACTTTTCCTTCAACAGCTCAATAATGATGATAATAGCAGGGGAGGGGTGGTATGTTTATCGCGCATTTCTCCTCTGCCTTCTACTAGCATCTTAAAGGTTGAAATGTGATGGGTAATATGTATGTGGGCAATGTGTAGAAATCAAACATCTTATTCTGTAATTGAAGCGAGTATTTGTGAGACATAGACAGTGTCTATCTGGAACTGCTTCGAGTACTTCAGAGGTAAGAGGCAATTATAGTTAAATATTGAAAAGAAGATGAAGAAGATTTAAGAGCGTCCAAGATGTTTTATAAGATAGGTACAACATCAATGTTTTGTTTGTACTTATATTATAATATTAACCACAGATAGATAGATAGATAGATAGATAGATAGATAGATAGATAGATAGATAGATAGATAGATAGATAGATAGATAGATAGATAGATAGATTGATAGATAGATAGATAGATAGATAGATAGATAGATAGATAGATAGATAGATAGATAGATAGATAGATAGATAGATAGATAGATAGTACCAGTTGACCGAGGATATCTACCCGAAGTCATTTTGGGAATATTTTTGTAATTACGAAAATCAATCTTTGCTTAAAAGAGTATAGGACATACCTATATAGGTCTGTGATATTAACCATGAGCGGTTTGATAATTTTGTGTATTTAATTAATCATTCCCCATAAGCGTCGAAATGAAGGTAAGATGGTATTGAAAGACTCAAAAACAAAAATCTACTGCTGCTCGGGTTGAAAGACCAAATGGAAAATTCAATTAACTTGTGTTTTTAAGGTGCTGCTGACGAAGGCTTCATGGCCCAAACGTCCTTTATTTTATTTGGTCCAGGGTTACATATATATGAATTTGGTAATGTTGGCCTACTTACAAGATGTGTACTGTTTTTTTACTAAACATCGTAAATGTCTACTAGCCAACCTTACATCACCAGGTGAAAAAGTGAGTTATTTCAGAGTTTAAGAAAGCTCTTTGATATTGTTTCGAGTGCTCAGGTAAGTAGTATTTCTATACCATGGAGGTAAAAATAAAACGAGCTACAAAAAAGTGAATGAAAGAAATTTAAAACAACAACTAAAGAAATAGAGAAAGAAATAATATATTTGTATTACAAAAAACAACAACAACAGACAACTAATAACATTTGCAAGCACCAACAAACACTCTCATACACAAACTCTCTCATACACAAACATTCTTATACACACACACTCTCATACACAAACACTCTTATACACAAACACTCTCATACACACACACTCTCATACACAAACACTCTCATACACAAACACTGTCATACACAAACTTTCTTATAGACAAAAAAAAACTCTGATACACAAACACTCACATACACAAACACTCACATACACAAACACTCACAATCACATACACAAATACTCATATGCAAGTTGACATACACAGACAACAAAATATTCAAAGTTTCTATGTGTTTCATTAGAGAATTTCGAAGATTTCAAGCTGATAAGATAACTTCTAATTCCAATGACCTCTATGCATGATTTATAAAAAGCTCTTTATATTTAAGAAAGTTTTATTAAGCACTGACAAGAAGAGTAAGCTACGTTTTTAATATTCCGGAAGAGCAAAAAAATAATGCTTGCAACAGCTACAATCCCCTCTATTTTTATGTTAACTCCTTTCCTCATAACTGACGATACCATCGTTGATTTGAATACATTAATTTTAAGTAATGTTTGATTTTATAAACTTTACTTTGTCTTATACAAAATGAACACGCGATTCCCTTTAATTCTATACCAAATAAAACATTTTCTGATAACAAATGATAAAGCTATTGAGGCTTTATCAATAGAGGAGTGAAATACTGCTGAGAAAAATAAAGAATCCTGTCGAAACGTGAAAAACAAATCACGTGGAGAAAGAGTTAAAACGTTAGCTGGTCCAATACATCCTAAACTTTATTGAAATATTCATAAAGATTGTCACCAGAAGCATAAAAAAAACAATAATCAGAATAATATAAACATAAGTAACATCACTGACCTACATTCAATGTTTTTATCATCAGAAACATGTGAAATACTTGTGTGTTTCTATCAACAGATATGGTCGATCGCCTTGTGTTGCTATAGAAGAGAGCCTCCAAACGATAATTATTCCACCCACTAGCAATTGGGGCACGATCGTATTCTTGACTCAAGGCCTGCACCCCTACAGCAACCTTGCTTCACAACTGAGATACACGCAAAGGCATTCATTCAAACTTTCTATCATAAACCTAACGAATAAGTCTGGGTTCTTTTGTAATGACATTACAGTAAAAAGTTGGAGAAATACGGGAATTGTAAGATTTGTATCCTACTTATTTCTTTAAACATGGCAGTAGACAGAAGAAGACTGTTGAATTAAGGTACCTAAGGGAGTACGCTGTAATTATTAAGTTAAGGATATGTAATCAAATTCGTTGTATAATGTAGCGCTATACTCTTCGTTCTTCAACGTAACGAAATTCAGATTTAATATAAGAGTGGTATTACCTTTGGGAAAGCAACAAGCAGCTAACTTTTAAACATATGGAGAAGCATGACTTCTATCAAGCGAGACCTTAGGAACGACACTAATCCAACAGGTATTTACATAGCGGCACGCTAAATTTATGCGCATACGTAGAACTATAAGTGGCTAATACAAAACAATGACAGCAGCGCCCTCGAATCTGTTGTAATTAAGTTTTAGTAAGCTTTATGGGCATACTAATATCTAAAATAACAAAACAGCATGTAGGCAAGGTTTTTAGATGCTCGATTTGTAGTTTCTTTCGAGAAACATTGTAATTGTAAACATTCGCTTATACAAATTCCAAGGGAAACGACCCTTGAAATACTGACATTTTTATTGGTCTGAAAAGATTACTGCCCTTTATTCACGGGTAAGGGTAGTGGGGGGGGGGGGCGTGAAAAAATAGGAGTGTGGGTATTCTAGAGGACGTGACATTCTATACCTTTGTGCTTTTAGTTATGAATTATCCAAATGTAATGTAAAATTAGAGTGCCCATTTACAATTGTGCTTTACGGTATACTGATGTATGCAAACACGACATGACGCTCTTCAAACTCGACACTAACAGCTGGGGAAAAGTGGCACTGGTTAGATCCTGGTTAGATCCTGGTTAGGTTCGAATTACCTTTACCTTTAACAGGGCAGTTAACTTATTGCCTATTTCGTCTAATGCCCATGACGAGGCCATTTACCGAATTACCTTTGACGAGGCAGTTAACTTCTTGCCTAGGATGGGGCATTATTTCGTCTAATGCCCATGACGAGGCCGTTTACCGAATTACCTTTAACTAGGCAGTTTACTTCTTGCCTAGGATGGGGCATTATTTCGTCTAATGCCCATGACGAGGCCGTTTACCGAATTACCTTTAACGAGGCAGTTAACTTCTTGCCTAGGATGGGACATTATTACATCTAATGCCCATGACGAGGCCGTTTACCGAATTACCTTTAACGAG
>JADKLZ010000728.1:21981931-22028910 GCA_021533235.1 Biomphalaria straminea
CATCTAATGCCCATGACGAGGCCGTTTACCGAATTACCTTTAACGAGGAAGTTAACTTCTTGCCTAGGATGGGGCATTATTTCATCTAATGCCCATGACGAGGCCGTTTACGAAATTACCTTTAACGAAGCAGTTAACTTCTTGCCTAGGATGGGGCTTTATTTCATCTAATGCCCATGACGAGGCCGTTTACCGAATTACCTTTAACGAGGCAGTTAACTTCTTGCCTAGGATAGGGCATTATTTCGTCTATGCCCATGACGGGGCCGTTTATCGAATTACCTTTAACGAGGCAGTTTACTTCTTGCCTAGGATGGTGCAATGACTTTAACACTAAGAAATCTTTCTATAACTGTGATGCGCGAAAGGCTAAGAAAGCGAAATTCTTTTTTTTAAAGTTTGTAATAATAAAAAAAATTCTAATTAATCTATAATTCAATTAATTAAAAAATCTTTGTTCGCTTTAAGTTTTCATCAATACTAGGATTTCGTGTAACAAAGACAACAAAATCTTTAAATGTAAATATAATTTCCAAATCTACTGTTGTTACACATAGACATAGATAAATATAGACTGGCCAATGAGACAGTTTTATTAAAAACAGTTTTATTTTATCCTCTTTAAGTACAATATATAAAGGTGTGTATCATTGTGTATATTAAAAAGTTATATAGGTTATGACTGTAATAGATATAGCCTAATGCTCATAAAAAAAATTAGTATATATTATTAACAAATATAAAATGACTAAAGAATTTGCATAAAAAATTGATTTCTCTACTAAAATTGCTACGACTTCTCCCCTTTTAAGGGGGGGGGGGTCGGACGAGTGGGTGGGGAGCGATTGCCCCTAACCCCCTACCCATTTCCGCCAGTGGGTACAGATCCGCTGAGAAAAGCTTTTAAAAAATAAAACTAGCCTACTAATTATCAACTACATGTATTATAGTCATACTAGTCATGCACAGTGATTCATGAAGACTATCCGATTTGGCCATTTCACGTATTCAAAGAGATTTAGACCTGTCTTAATAGCTTGTAAGATAAATTAAGATACTATGTTGGAGTTCAGTAAGGTTAGCAGCAAAAAATTTATACTTCATTAATTCTTTTTTATTTAGTTTCTCTTTAATGACCTTTTCAAAAAAAAAAAATACGACAGATATAGATTCGTTTGTTTCACAAGAGGGCCTCGCAAAATATAACTTGCCCACACCAAAATTAAGTCTTGCGCCGCAACTAGAAGGGGGGACAATATTAACTTGACATTAAGGAATGAACAGACCTGTCTATGGAAGAGACTCGTTGGTAAAAAAAGAAAAAAAAAAGAGATGAATGGATAGGGACGAGTGTCCCGCCTCAGGTTACACATAACAAAGTATTTTTTAAAATATAGGTCAGTTGCCAATATTTAGCTAACTTTTTAGTCCAGTCCATTTTTTTTACACGATGTCATTGTGGAAAAATAAAAATTTCGTCCTAATTTAAACCCAGATATGTCTAGATCTAGATCTAAATCTACTGATTGTAGTCTTTGGCTTCAAAACGTAAGAACTGTCATTGATAAAAATCATTGTAGACGTCAACAACTTTACTAAATCTACCAATATTGGTAATAACTTTTTCTGGTCAGTATCAAGATCTAGAAATTAGTAGAGATAATACTGATAGTCAGTGATAGCTCTACTCTAGTAGATCTAGATCTAATAATGACTTTTAGAAGTCTTTAGACTAAAGTTAGAAGTGATTTCAGAAAGTCATTATTTATTAGTCTAGATTACTCTAGATTGCTTAGACATTATTTTATTATGATTATCATATTTTTAGGCAATACAATACTAATTTAACAGTTATTTACTTGACTTATTAGAGACTTGACTTGTACTACTTATACTTATAGTATTATACTAGATATCTATATCAGATTCAGATGAGATAGAATGATAGAGATTTATTTTTATCCTATCATCATATAATTATATAATCATCTAGAATCTATGATATAGCTAGCAAGCTAGTCAACTAATCAGACTAATGGTAATGTCATAAAATGCAATACTAATATTAAAAATATTACTTTTTTTTTACTGGGCACAGTAATAGCGTTTGTGGTAACTTTATGATGCAGCTATTCAAGTTATCTGTAAGGGTGCAACATATATGATATAACATTTAAATTAAGTTTTCTACCACTTTTCCCATATTTATATGTAGGTAATTATATTTCTTCAGGATCAAAAACAGTCATCATTAGTTCAACAAATTATGGTCTTTTTTATCAAACACAAAGAATGGCCGAAGGTGGAGACTTAGGTAAGGAACAACGCAGCCGAAAGTTTTGCCAACATGTTGTTTAGTGCTAATTATTTTGCCTCTAAAGACAGCCCAAATATTATAGTGTGCATCTATATTATATTTCTCAAAGAACTAGGTCAGACAACAACGAGTAATCTATTTTTAGCTGCATTAATAATTTTTTTAACGCATTCTCTTTACTTATTTTATAATGCGAAAAATTAGAACCATATTTAAAACTCGAATTATTTATATATTTAATAGTCAAAGAGAAAAGTTTTTTAGAGCGTAAATAGTTTATAATTCTTTTTAAAAAATCCATTAACTTGCAAAATACCTTTAATACGAGTATTTGTGGACAATTGTGGTGGGAAAAAAATCATTAGCAAGGTTAGAGAGACAAGTGGAGTTTTATTCTTCGACTTTTTAAAAATTATATTTTATCTTTTCAGTCTGTAGTGTGCTATTGTGTTTGTAATTGAAGATTGTGTTCAACCATATGCCAAAGACTTATTTCCCTTACAGCTTGATGGTTAACAGCGTTATAAATGACTATATTTTGTTAAAAATGTGTTTGATTTCTTTTAAAGCAATAGCTTAACAGACAAATAATTATAGATATGTTAAATCGACAGGATGGCGCGGGGAATCTGTTGTAAGTAATAAAATGGCTTAATTTAATAATTTTTACACTTTAAATTAGAGCGGGTCCTATGAAATGCGAGCCCCACTGCGGTCGCCGGCCCTGGTAAATAGCGGCATATGCTATGCCGCCGGTCAACTAGTGTTATATATTGTTTTGTAAAAAAAATGCATATATTTATTTCTTATGTGTGTTTTGTAAATATAGTGTTTTTTTGTGTGTGTTGGGAACAATGTTTTTGTTTGTAAGTGTTTTTTTTTTTTGTTTTTTTTTTTAATTTAGCTTTTAGACTCTAGGTTTTAATTGTTTTTTGTTTAAGGGCTAGAGGTGTAGAAGAGGTCATTTATATTATGTGGATTTTGTTGCTGTCTTTCTTTTTAGCAGCCCCTGAAAGTGGAAAAGCCTCAATTAGTTTATGTTAAATGTCTTTTTTTTTAATAATCCAGCTTCAATCACCACTTTCAGCTAATAAAGTCCACATAGTCTTTGAAAGGTGTGTTTACACTATGAAGTGTTTTTAAAGATTGCTCTGTTATTTTTATTAAGACCTAAGATATATGAGCAATTTAAAATTATAAATACATAGCTTTTATATTGTGTATTGAAGAAAATTACTCTAGACAAGAAAAATGTGTATTTTTTCAAAAGATTTCTTAACAAGATTTGGCCATCCTTTCCTTAACCCTAAAAATAATTTATTTTAAAACAAAAACAATATTTTGAGTTGTATACAAATAAACTTCATTTTTTGTTTTAGATGATGAAATTTAACTTTATCAACTTTGGCTATGTATACATGGCTCCTTTTCTGTAGTTTATAACTTAACTAACTATGTATTTAGTTTTACTTTTACTCCTGCTTGATAGCTTTTTTTTTTTTACATTTTTTTTTATTTGCAGTTGATAATGTTAGTCAGAAGCAATCAAATGAACTCATAGTATTGGCCGAAGGAGATGATCGCATTGAGCAAGAGAATGAGCTATTTGCTCTAGAAGCTATTTTTGAAAATGAAGATTTAGAGATTTGTAAACATGATAATCCAAATGGTCATCCTCCAGGTATAAAAGAATATTTACAAATGTATTTAATTGATAAATGTTTCTAATTTTGTTTGTTAGTCAGTTTGCTGAAAGTTTTTAGGTTCTGGAAACTGAACTGAGAATCTCCGGATTGTATGAACAAGTTTTATGGTATAAAAAATATTTAGTGCCATTCAGAAAAGTCATTTAATATAAACAGACTATTATAATATTATGGACCAACAAATCCTTTAACAATTTTAAAAGGGCATTAAAGCACCTTCTTCCACCTTCCATCAACTTTTGATAGGAAAATATGCAGACCATTTTCAGTTTTTGAGATCTTAAGTGAATGATTTTTATTGCACAATTTTCGTTACAAATAGATATATTTGTGTTCTATTTCATGTCACAACTTCCTTGAGAAGTCTTTATGTAATGACTTAAATTGAATACATTTTTTTAAATCACCAGGTGGCGTTTTCAACATCCCAGTCTATACACCTGAAAACTTTTGTGTCAAAATAACTAAAGATCTTCGAGCCATCAGAAAATTATTTTTCTGTAAGTTTGTTGTTTTGATCGTACCGTATCAAAACCTTTACAGAGTAAGATTTGTAAACTGACAGCATAGTATCTGATTTATTATGCTATGTACCTGTTCTAGCAATTTTTTTTTTTCTCTTCTCTTAAACCAATTTAAAAAAAACTTTAAAAAAAAGAGGTTTTTTTTAAATTGCTTAACTTATTATCATATCGGCCAACACATTGTTTCTAATTTTCTGATTAGCTATTTACGTTCATCTGTGTAAATAGAATAGAAAAACTGATTTATTTTCAGCTGCTAATTCTATCAAAGAATTGGTCTAATTACTGACTTAATTCTTGTGACTCTCAGTTAAGTATAGGGCCAAAACTTTACCCTGACATTGGAATATGTTCAGGGCGATTCCCCTTCTTATTCATTTGGCTGTCTTTGCTTCTTTTTCTTCTGATCTTTTCCATGTTTACTCCCATCTCCCAACCATTTTCTTCTCTGTGGATTCCATTTTTGTACTATTTTTCTGTTGTTCTTCATATTGTATGTTAAATCCATCGCCATCTTTGATTTCTTGCTCTGTTGGGGTTTGCTGGCTTGTTTCCCACAGACTAGAGTTAGAAATTTTGTTCATTCATCATACGCCCAATTTTGTAAGCATAAATCAATTAAGCACTTTTAGTTTGCTTTGTAAAAAGCACAATTACTAATTAAATAATATTTGGGGTTTAAAATTAAAAAAAAACATTTTCCTTACAGCTGCTGCTCGAGGTAGAGGTAAAATTCATCGTGCCAGATTACTTGTACAGGATGCAAGTAAAAATGATGAAAACAGGCCAGGTGCAATACCCACTCCTCAAGAGAAACTTTATTCCATCAAGAGGTTGCCTCCAATCACACTGAACTTTTCCTACCCTCACAACTACCCCTCTGTTAGTCCTCCCAACTTCACACTTTCATGTTGCTGGTTAGAGAAGAGAAATGTAAGTAAACATCTTTCTTGCCTCTAGTTGTAGTTCTTTTTGTGAATCTTTTGAATTACATTGTTCATAATTTTTTTTTTATTTGGACATTATAGTTATGGTATGTATCTTCATCAGAAAGTGTAGAGAAATAAAACATATTATAAGCTATTTATATGTTTTTTTTAAAAATCCCTTCCAAAAAATCATGCTAATGTTAAAGGTTTATTTTCCATTTATTTTTAAAAATAGAATCAATTATTATTATGCAATGTATAGTTTTAAAAAGATACTTTTAAATCTAGATGACAGAAATCTTTTTGTTTTATATTTTTGTTCTTGTCTTGTTTAGCTGACAAGGCTTTGTGAGAAGTTGGATGACATTTGGAACAAACACAAAGGTTCTTCGGTGATAGCAGAATGGCATGACTTTTTGTATCACAGTGTTATTGACTATTTAGGTATTTGGCTTATAAAGCTCATCTTTTTTTTTTTTAATATTTTATCTTTGTCTTACAATACAACAAAATGTACATACACTTAAAACAAAGAACGGGCTAAGCCCTATTTCATTACACACAATGCCATAATAAGACATATGTAAACTTTGCTCGTTCCACTACTTACAGGTTTCAAAGCAAGAATCATAATAGAATTTTTTGTAAAAAATTACCTGTGCCTATTGAAACTTTTCCCTTTATGGATTATATTCACTGTTAGGCAATCACAATGATCAATCATTTTCACATTCTAAAACTGAGCTTGATATATAATAACCTATTCCATTGGTGCAATTTGACATTTTGAAAAGTCTTTACAGTCAATTTTTCAGTGATTTTTTTTCCTGTGTGCTTGTTTCTATTCTTATAATTTATTCTAAATGTATTAGAATAAACATTCTCATTCCTTTAGGTATCAAGACTCCATATGAACTTGGAAGAGTATTAATTCATATTTATACACACCCGGCCAAAACAAAATATGGAAAGTCTGACATTTTCACACCCAAACCCTTTGATCAGCGAGGAATTCAGACATTTGGCAGCATTGAAGATGTCTTACCTGCTGTAAGTAGAATTCAACTTACAAACCTTTTCTTCCTGGTCAATTTTTATTTTATTCCAAAATTTATATATATTAGAAGTGTTAGGTCAAATATGGACATATGCAGAGCAGAAATGTTAATATTATATAGTCCAATTTTATCGGAGTTCTGTAAAACTGTTGTTTTATCTATGCTATGAAAAACAAGTAGATCAAAGAGCTATTGAAACAAAACCAATTGTTTTAGAAGGTCTGAACTGACCTGCCACGTCACATTCTGTGGGCAGTTTAGATCAATAGCTCATTGCCCTGTCACAGGTCTGTACTGTTGGAAATCCAGATTTATGTTTTCCTAGGGAAAATTGTTTGCGAGAGCAATATTAAGTCAGAGGTAGTATGTCAGCCTTATGTACCAGCTGATACATAGCACTAGCTGAATGATAACAGACACTTTGTCTAGTGTTCCAGACATATTGAATATTATGTTTTTCCCTGTATCTTTGATTAAAGTCAGTACATTAAAAATCACTTTTTTGATATGCTTTAGAAACATCTCGAATGTAAAACAAAAAGTTCAACTTAGCGCATTATATCTCTAGGTTCTAGATTTCAATCTGACTACATGTGACGTCTGTATGGAGGAGAAGCCAGGATCTGAGTTTCTTCGTCTGACAAACTGTGATGAGCATCACCAGTGTAAGAACTGTAGCAAAGGTTGGATAGAGGCACTGATCAAAGATGGGGCTGTGACTGATCTGCACTGTCCAGGCTACAAGTGTGATAAAACAATACTACCACATGAAGTGAGAAGCTAGTTCTGTTTTTTCCCTTTTTGTTTTATCACAATGTATGATAGCAAAAAAACAAACAAAAAAAAACACTATTTTTTTGTGATTTAAGAATACTTATTACATTTAGTATACTTACTACATTTAGTATAAATGTTTAAAATTGCATTTTAAAAAGGTTGCAAGCGTTGTTTCTAAAGAGTTGTACCAGCGCTATGACAAGCTTCTACTTAAAACTGCATTTGCTGTGATGACTGATGTGATGAACTGTCCAAGACCATTTTGCCAGTTTCCTGTTGTGTTGGAAGAAAATCTTGGTCTATGTCAAAAGTGCAGGCATGCATTTTGTGGTCGATGTCAAAACACGTATCACGGACAAACGCCTTGTAAATTAAAATCAGGTATATATTGTGTACTGTGCTTTGAATTGTTGAACTTTTAAAGTTTATAGACCAAGCTCAGTTTTAGAATGTGAAAGTGATTGGTCATTGTGCTTGCCTTACAGTGAATATATGCCATAATGAAGTAAAGTTTCAATGAGAATTATGCACAACAAATATTTTCTAAACATGCACAAATTGTCAAGGCTGCCTTTCTCTGTGATATAATGTTAAGTGAAACAGCGTTACATATTTTTAGGCCTAAATTTAGAATGTAATTAAATATATAGAAGTAAATTGACTGAACTCTCTAAGAAGTTTAGATTTGCCACTTCCCTGCAAGTGATTCATTTGCAAAGTGGGGGATGTGTGGCTGAGTGGCAAATACTGCTTAAGTACCTATCGAAGGGCTCAAGTTGAAATCCTGATTTGAGCTAAGGTTGCTAATGACCTAGAGGTATCATGAAAGCCTTCTCTTAGACTTAACTCTTTCTCTCTGTAATTATTTTTCCACGTTTCGACGGAATTCCTCATTTTGCTCATTACTATTTCTCTAACCTGTTATGATTAATGCATCAATAGCTTTGCCGTTTTTTATCATAAAATTTTTTATTTGGCATAGAATTAAAGGGGAATGCATGCTCTTTTTAGATAACACAAAATAAAGTTTGTAAAATTAAACATTAATTCAATTTAATTTAATTCAGCATGAAAAATGAACCCTTTAAAAAAAAAAGGCTCTTTTCATTCTTTTTCTATAAATTGCATTTATTTAGTACAGATATAAACATTTATCATCAAATTTTTTCTTTAAGAGAATCATATTTAGAGTCATTATATTTTACAATATAAATTGTTTCAATAATTACAATAATCTGATTAATATACATGTCTTTTTTATAATAGAGATTTGACAAATTTTAGTAATTATGGACAAATTCAGAGTGCATGTGGGCAATCAGCCCGGTCCTCAAATGAGTAAAAAAAAACACACACTAGGACTTGAACTCAGAACCTGTGGGGTCATTAACTCATGCTTTACCATGTCTGTGATGCATGAGGCTGTCTGAAACATTTAACAATGTACAATTGTATTTACTAAGTCATGACACATTCTCCTCTTTATTGAAATGATTAATCTCTCTCTCCTTTTTGAATTTAGAAATGTTTGCAATGCTGTATGAACAATATGAGACTGGCAGCGAGGAACGTCGACTGGAACTAGAGAAATGCTATGGAAGACAAGTAGTTCAGAGAGCTATTGAAGAGACCAGATCGAATCGTTGGCTAGAGTCAAACAGCAAACAGTGTCCTTGCTGTAGTACATTCATACAGGTACATATAAATGGCTTTTATGTTTTCTGGTATTTAAATAAAAGTAGAAATACTTTAAAAATACCAATAATTACCAGTAATTTTATGGACATAAAAATAGACATGAAGTAAGAAGTTACTGATAACTTACATTATAGCAAATTACTTTAATTGTTTTTATTGATTTGCTTTTTTTTTTATGAAATTGAGTGGTTGATCTCAATGTCAGGGGGTCTACATTGTTGCCGGTATGTCTTCTTTAGTGAAGACAAAAATTTTTAAAGTTGTCCTCCAAACAATAGATGTCTTTTGCTTACAAGGATCATTACCCTTGCACTGAGCTAGTTGTCATATCTTTGAGTCCTTTGCAAACACTCAATAAACTTAAGTTTGAGAATGTTGAAATACTTGTTCTTTCTAATGCTGTATTTAGAGTTAGCACATTTATTTCAAAGAATCTAGTTTGAATTCAGCTTGAATAGGACAAACCTTATTTCATCCAACAATATGTGAACCTGGTACCTGAAATTTGTTGGGTAAAGTAAAGGCAGTGAATCATTGTGTTGTGCTAACCACATAACACACTTTCATCAACTATTGGTATTAGAAATATATTCCCTTTTCATCATCTGCCCCATAGAGTGCAAGAAAACACCCTATAACAACTACTAAACATAAATATTGTTATGACTTTCTTAATCAGGCCTTCTGTCACAACTGCTCCACAACACAACACATCTAACAAAGAACTTGACAACAAAACTTTCTAGTAACAAGGTGGTGATTTATTTACAAATTACATCAACAGCCAATACGACACACAATTGGCTACCTAACTTCAAATGCTTTCTAAACAACAGAACTGCCTATAACTAATCACAAGTCTCTCTAGCTGTACAGCTACATTTTCAAGACTCGCTCTCTTCCTGTCCTAGACCCAACTGTCTTTCTACACATTGTCTCTCGACAGTAAAGGCCTTCAGTCCATGACCATAGCACAGGCCACATTTGCGTGTACTAGTAGTACACTCCCTTGTTTATAAAGCCGTTGACCTGTGTTATTGGCCTGAGTGGTGTATGTCAGTAGGCCACAAACACATTAACCCTTTCGGTCCGCCACTAGAGTTACTACAATATATAAGGCATTAACATAGATCAGATGACTTTTACATCATCTGCCCTCTAGACCACAAGGTCTGAAAGGGGAACTTTACTTTTTTTTTTTAACATAGATCTGTGCATACGTTGGATATAACAAGTTTAAAACTTTTTAAAAAATTTGTTTTGCTGTTTTATTGAAGTAATTTTAGTTGTATTGAAATGAGCAAGAGAAAAAGTTGCTTGCCAAGAAATGTTACATTCATCTTTGTTTTAAACAACATCCTAATGTGTTCAATTGCTTTTGGAACTCCTTAGAAAAAAGATGGCTGCAATAAAATGACTTGTACCAACTGTCGTGCCTTTTTCTGCTGGCTGTGCCAACAAGAGCTGTCAAAGTCTAACCCTTATGCCCACTATCAGCATCCAACATCTGAGTGTGCAGATCGATTGTTTGAAGGCGTGGATCCTAATGAAGACTTCATGGATTTCTTTGAGGATGAGGCACAAGATGGCAGCGAAGAGGGTGAAGACGAGGAGGACTTTGACATTGCACTGATCTAAGATTGGACTTTCTGTCTAGAAATTCCTTCACTGATCTTTAATTTATACAACGTTTTAGTTTGTGCTTCCCCCCCCCCCCCCAATGTTTTGTCATTTTGTAATTAATGTTAAGTATATGTTTTTTCTGTGGAACCATGAGAAAGATACTGAATTATGCAATTGGTTTATGAGTAACACTTGATGTTATTGAAAGAAAGTCCTGTCAGTGTGTCACCAATGAAGTTGTTATGTGAATGTTTTGATGACACCCCTAGTAATAGTTTTTCTTTCTTTAAGAAATACTCTTGAATCTGAGACCATGATTTATCTGAAGTCAAATTCTCTTGGCTATGTATACTGTTCTAATCTGTGAACTAAAACAGTCTAATACATTCTCTTGGCTATGTATATGAAAGAAGTTCATTCACAGCCTTAGGTCTTTTGCTTCACATTGTTTTAAACTTAATATTTTTAGCTAAAGTTTGATCATAATTAGTTATAAATAAATATTTCTGTTGAGGTCCACATTTTTTTACTTAGGTTAAAGCCAAAGAGGTAAATGCAGCTTTGTACCAAATAGGCATTTCCATTGAGATAATTTTATTATTAAAAATATGTTCATCGTTGTTTCAACTGTATTGACAAAAGCTTTTAATTAAATGAATTAAATGATGTTTCTTAACATTTGATACAAATTATGTACAAAGATTAATTTATGCCCAACAATTGGTTTAAAAAAAGAATAAGCTTACTTGAGCTATGAAGGTTATAGCATTAAAGTTATACTAGCTCTAAACCTAGCACTATGTCTTGTTACATATTTTTAAAATCATCTTTTTTTTTCATTGTTCTTTCTTAGCAAAACATTTTTATCTTTAATTTATAATGTGTACATTTTCTTTATTTGAGTTTGAATAGTTTTGCAATATTTAAATAAAGATTGTTGAATTGTGGAATAGGTTTTGGAATGACCTTCAAGTTTTTTGGGGGGTCTTTAAAGCCTCACTTTATGACATCTTGTAATAATTTTGTTGTCAGAGTTTGCATTCAAAGTAATTTCTCTGCTCCACATTTTAGTTAGTTGGTGTTTCTTTTACTATTGATGTTATTACTTGTTTGATTTCAAGTAATTTTGGCCTATTTCTACAAAAACAAACATGAAAATTTCATTAAGTGATCCAGCAAGGATAAATTAACTGACTATCATATTATTTTTTTTCTTTTGAGATTTTGAAAGTTGAGCATTTATATTTATGAGTAGCATTTTGGGCATTTTTCGGTGTGAAAAGTTAGTGTGTAAAAAATTATTCCAGATTAAATTATCTACATAAAAATATATTCTATTTATACCAAGCTTTAAATTTTAAAAAGTTCACTTGATAGTCTCAAAAGTTAATTAAAATCTCAAGTGAATAAAAACAGATATTCTATTTCCTCATTTGAATATATATAAAATAATGTCAATGGGACTGGGTCTGTTTTTCATGGAAAAGGAAATATTTAAAAATACAGTAGACATCCTTTTAATTGAAAGTTAATATAACTAGTTAATTTTTAATGTATTACTTAGACATAATTAAAAAGATATTTAGAAATCCAAAGTACTTTTTTTTTTAAATCAACTGTGATAATTTTCAATTTCAAAATCTGCTATCAATTTTTGGGTTTTGTTATACTGTGCTAAACTTGTACATAAAAACTTCTTATCAAAAATTCAATTAAGTTATATAAGACTTCTAGTTAATTAAATGTTTGTTAGTAAGCAAAAGCATCTAGGTAAGCAAAGAATGAACTCTGGAGTAATTAATTGAATCAAGGATCTATCTCATGCTTCTAGTCTTAACTCAAGAGGTAAATTATTTTGAGTTTGCTTCGCTTTGATGATGAAGGTTTTAATTCGTGTGTTTTTCTGAGTGATTTGTTTGCAGAAATGATAGCCAAGTTGTGTGTTTCATTGTGTGAGAAGGTTAGAGGCAATGTCTTTCTATCCTGGCCAGTTAAGGCACACCTTAACCTTTGAATTAGAAATTAAGATTTCATTAAAAGCACTTTGAGGGTTTCATAAAAAAAAAGCTGTACATCTCCCTTGCTTCAGATCGAAGACTTCATGTGGTTAGCACCTTTACCTCTCTAATAAATATCAAATACCCATTTAATCTGTTTAAGCTTTTAACCACCTAGCTACATGGCTCCTAGATATATATATATATTATTTTTTTTTTGCTGTACTGGTATTTTATAAAACAAAAATCTTGGATTTATGTTACCTTTTTTTTTTTTCTTGTATGCGAACTTAAAGATATCAAATATTATTGTTAACTTTTTCTTAACAGTTGAAGTTATACAAAACAACCGTTGTGTTTATTTATTTTTACATTTTACTTTTGGCTGGACATCCAAATGTCTTTATCCTTATTGGGCAGTAAACTATGTATTTAAACTTTTAGTCCTTGTTGTCCCACTCAGCTAAGAGCTAGTGAATTGACAGATACTCATGTTGGTTTCTTGCTATTTTCTTGGCTGCTATGTTCTAGTTGTTTAAAGCACATTTTAATGCAGTTAGTGTTTCAACCTCATTATCTGTATATTCTATGTCACCCTAATCATGGAATACCACAGTGATGCCCTGTAAGACTGCCTGATCATGTGAATGCGCTCTCGGCTATCAACTCGATGGTCCCTGGATTCAATCCTTACCCTCTGCTTCTTGCGAGAGGTTTAGGCTAGGATGTAACAATCTTCAGTTCTGAAGGAACATCCGAAACGTGTCAAACAAACAGACTGCTTGTTATCTATTTCAATTAATCTTGTTAACTAATTTTCAATTGATCACTGTTTCTTACAAAACCACAAAACTCAGGAGTGCTCACACTATCTATAGTGTAACCTACCACAGAATATATATCACACATATTTACGTCTACCAGTTTCTGTTATTTCCTGCCAACGAAAAGGTTAGGTTCACTGACGGCTCAAGTGTCATCCATCTAATCATTTTTTTGGTCAGAATTTGCGATTTGCAACACTCTAGATTTGTGTTGGTGTTTCTTTTACCATTGTTCTAATTACTTGTTTGATTTCAGATACTTATGTTTATTATTGACCTATAGATTATATTTTTGCTGTACTCCCTTTGGTTGAATGGTTTGGAAAGCCAATAGTTTATGAAAGACGTTAATAACATTTTGGTTATGAAAATCATACACAATTGAAATAATTTGGTTTCAGTCATCCATTTATTGTTTTTGAAAATGTTACCTGTTACCTACCTATCCCTTAGTCTGGTGGACCGTTGGGGCACCAAGCAAGACCTGTAGACCGTCTTTCTCCATTCCTCTCTATCCTTTGCCCTGTTTAAAATCTCTTTCAATGGTAAGCCCGTCCATTCTTTAATGTTGTCTTCCCACTGCTTTCTCTGTCTGCCTCTTCTTCTTTTTCCTGGTACTGTTCCCTGGAGGAAGGTCTTTGCAAGTCCCAAAGATCTTGTTATATGGCCATACATTTTAAGCTTTTGTTTCTTCACAGTAGTTAGCAGGTCATCATTTGAAAATGTACTGAAAGAATTAAAGTATGTGTGCTGAATTAAGTTTCACTGCTGTTAAATACAGCCTGTAAATGTCTTATTTCAATTTCTTGTCTTTATAGACCAGTATTCAAATACATAGGATGCGTGTGTGCTGATGATGTTGAGTGGTCATCTAGATAGTTAAGTATATAACTGATGTGTTTGGTTTGTAATTTCAGTTTTGTTGCCTTATTCAAGATCACAAATAAACAAATCCCAACATTTCATTTTTGTGTGTTTAAATTGTGTGTGTCAAGATTGTTGTGCTTTGTGTATTTATATTATTGAATAAAAAACACAGCCCTTGTAGATGAACAAATGTATGTTCCTTATCATTTAGGTTTGTATTGACCATCAAAATGTAGAATAAAGGGAAAATATTTCTTGATATCAAACTTGCTGTTGAACAGAGCTGTGTGTAGCTCCAGACAGGTAGTCCAACCTCAGAGTAGAAGTATAGGAACATACCAATAACTTACTAGGTATTTAAAGGTTTAAAAAATATACAACACATTTAAAATCCACTAAATACTTGAATACTCCTAGGACCGACTATTGTTCTCACCATTCAATATTCACACTTGCCTCCAGAACAGATGTCTTGCCATTTAATATTCACTTGTCTCTGTCTCAACTTTCAGCAGCAGTAGTGTGCCTATCTGGTACATCTTAACATGTATTACATCAGTCAATACATACACAGACACCCCCAAAATCTTTTAAAGGCTTCTCATTAAACAAGCAATACACTGCTTCCAACCTAATTATATCTCTTGATTTGTAATGCAATCACTCAGATCAAATCTTCAGTATCTTCACATTATATATGTATTACAAATACAATTAGTACAGCTAGTCATGTGACATCAAAAGATTCATCCCATATTCACTATAGAGACTTAAGATGACAAATATACTCTTTCTCTGTTGGTAGAAAGATCTTTATTGCAATGTGAAAAGAATTATTAGATGTGAACATTGAATTTCTAAAGTAGCCTGCTTGATAAGAACATGAGCTAAAATAATGTACATGTTAATACAATACCGGTACTTAACATTGGAAACACCCCCACAATCTTTTTGTTCTTTTATGATATTATATTTTATTTTATCTTTACATATATTATTTTACATGTTTTGAAATTCAGGCATCACGTGTAAAGGACATCCCTTATGAAATGTCGAGACATCTCAAATAAAATGTGAAGGCTTATAATCAATCTTTCCCTATCTCTGCTTTAAAGATTTCAGTGACAAAAGCCAAACATAATTGTGCATAGAAAAACAAATTGGTCCATACAACATGTTCACTGTTCTATCTTCTCAAAGACAAATTGGCTCAAACTTAAATTTCCTTTCCTAGATATTAACTGGAGAAAAAAAAAATGACAGTAAAAGCAAATTGTCTTTCCTTCAAAATGAAACATACGATTAAATAACTATGTTAGGTCCAATGAATGTACAATGCATTGTACAAAGATAGCAATATTTTAGTCCCAAATGCATTTTTTAATAGGTTGTTCATGTTTTGTAATTTAGATTGTTTAAAATTCATAGAAATGAAAATAATTTTTTAAAATTTACGCTCAACATTTATAGTTATTTTAAAATTGTCCAATAAGTAAATATTACTGAATGGCAGGTGTAACTGTAACAGTATATTAATTGTCATAATCAAAACATTCAACAAAAATATCTAAAAGCAAAATAAACCCTAAATAGTCTTTTGAAGATTTATTTTAACAAATTATAAGTCTTTTGACAAACATAATCAATACGAACTTATGAGAACAGAATTCTAAGTGGCATATTGGGCCAAAGTTTTGGCTTTAGCCTATCCAGATCTCTATCATAGGTCATTTGAAGAGCAGTTTCCATCCCATGGATCATAGCTGCCCCATTTCCATAAAGATCTTTCAACTCTGCTGCTCTCCGAGCCCCAGGCCGTTCCACAGGTGCAGATGTGGTAGGAGTAGGTTGACAGGAAGCTTAAATGAATATCAAAACATGAACAAATCAATGCATGCTAAAAAAAATAAAATTTACAGCTGAAAGATATATGTGGGAACATACAATGTAAGAAAATATTTTATAATATTTTTTTTATAACTCTACAATAAAATATCATAAACAAATGACATTTACTAAATTAAATATAAATTACCAATTTTAATGGATGATTCTTCTTCTCTTGTTTCCTCCACATTTTTCTTTATGTTGTCTGTTGAGAAAATATAAAAGTATTATTTTTAGTTTATGAGTTTGTCATCTGCCAAAATTGAGAAAAAAGACTAAATGTGGCTCAACAAAAATGGCTGAGATGGATTTTAGGATTCAGTTATAGAAATCGCACCTCAAACAAAGAAATCCTAAGCCGAACTGAACTCGACCACATAGTGAGGCTGTGATAGAGCATCGCATGAGGTTTGCGGGACATGTTCTCTGACTAAATAAATTACACATACCAAGAGTTGCAATGACATGGAGGCCAATAAGAGGAAAATGCAAACAGGGACGCCTTGTATAACTTGGCGCTACACTTTCATAAAGGAGCTCAAAGCAGTGGACACCAGGTGAGAAGAAGCTTCAGACATTACAAGTGCCAGATCTTTGCGGAGACAGCTTGCCTCCCAATGTGGAGAATGGCACAGGAGGATCTAAATATAAGACGTAGTTTATTTTGAAAAAAAAAAAAAACTCTTACCATGATTTAACATAGAAATATTTAGTCAACCTGTAGCCCAGGAGAACCAAGCAATAAATTATTATTTACAATAAAATTGTAACATATATTGTAAAAATGTAAGAGAGCTTTTTACACATTGTTGAGATTTTCTGTTACCAGCTTTACCTATCCACTTCAAAGATAAGAGCTGATATCTTATCAAATAAAAATACAGACGTTACTTCAAAAAAGATGATTACGTCCTACCCATCATGCACCTAGCCATGCATGATAACCAATCACTGGTTTTCCTAGCTGGCTCTGGCAACCCATTCCATGCTCTAATATCATTAGGGAAAAAGGAGCAATATATATAAAGATTAAGTTACCTAACTTAAAAATAAAAATGGTTTTATTGCTTAAAACGGATATTAAAAATCATATATATTTGAAAACAGATTAAATATATATATATATACGGTATATATATATATATAAAATAAGTTTGAAAATCCTCTATAAAAAGCTGATTAATACCCCTCTCCTCCCCCAAAGCAAATCTCACACACTTTTGAAGTTTGTTTTATGTCCAATTTCAAAAACTGTTCAAGGCCTGAAATGTTTACACTATTATCATCACTAAAATTCCTAAATACCACCAGAAATCTGTATAATTAAACTAAACAAAACTAAGTCTTACACACCTCTCTCCAATTTATGCATCATTGAAGTTTTGATGAACTGAGCCATCTCTTCAGTTATTTCCATTTCTATGTCTTGTTCTTCTTCTTCATTAGAATCATTACTATCTCTATTATCTACAACATCAGACAAGGATTCTCTAGATCTGCTGCTGGAGCTTGCCTTCTGGGATTTCTTTTTTTTCCTGTGATGGAATAGTATTTTTAAAAGTAAAGTAAATAACATAGAAATCTCAATTCTACATCTGCATTTATCAGACATGATTGCAAATATATTATATAAATATGGAATGGAATACACATTATTATTAGCTTACATTTAAATTATATTGATGACATGTTTTAGATTGTTCATCAAATTCTAATTAAAATTTTTTTTAGAGTTTGTATTAAATTTGTCTTTTAGATTTTCTATAAAAAATATTTTTCAATACACATACATATGAATATATATATATATATATTGATGACATGTTTCAGATTGTTCATCAAATTCTAATTAAAATTTTTTTTAGAGTTTGTATTAGATTTGTCTTTTAGATTTTCTATAAAAAATATTTTTCAATACACATATGAGCAATATAATAATTTATATATGGTCTATAATTTGCTATCATGCAAAAAGGATGATTATCAAATTGGTAATGTTTTTAAAAATATAAACAAAATAGTTACTGTATGTTTCTGTGATGCTTTCTTCTCCTGGCAGATGCATTCCTTCTTCTTTTTTTATTAGCACAGCAGTGATGACTTTGTGGAAAACTTGGCCACACCATTCCAATATGACTGTGTAATAGCCGGACACTACTGATGTGTTGCCTGTACCAAGCCATGACAAAGTTGTAATGTTTCCAATAATGGTCAAAACATCTTGCCTGGTACCAAGCAGCACAGGTCCAGTCGGGCAGGTACGGGCGCCCTGCAGAGCTATCACCATTAGCATTACTATTGCTATTATCTGAGCAGTGTGTGCCGAACTTGTCTTCAGAGTTGTCTGCACCTGAGCTTTTGTCACTAGCTGTAGAGGATGAGTGAGCAACCAAAATCTTCCTTTCATGCCTATGAAATTCTTCCTCTGGATGGCTACAGACACTTGAATTGTCTAACGTTCCCAAAGGAAGTGGGCTGGAACCGTAGGGGAAAATAAACCCTGTACTTTCTGATCTCGGCAGAAAGTCGTCAACATTCTCCAAAGCTGGGGGATAACCACATATATCAGCTTTTTTAATGTCCACATCTGATATCACAGTTGTGTTGCACTTCTTCCTTCTTTTTGGAGCATTACCCATCTGTCTGGCAGGCTTGGAGATGGAAATATTGATCAAGTCAGGAGTGAGTTTATCATCTGTATCAGTGCTGCTTAGTAATGAAGATGTGATGTTGGTGTAGGACTCTGTGGTATCAGAATCCGATGATGTTTCTTCCTCTTCTGTTACTGATGTGATTGAGCCAGTATTAGATTTACCTTTCTCCTCCATTGTGATTTATGTCTGAAAAAATGATAAACAGTTCTATTAAGACTTATGAACAAAAAAAAAAAAAGAATATACTCTACCTACATTAGAGATTTAAAAAATTAAAAAAGTAGAGATCTAAATAAAAAAACAACAACAAAAAAACGAAAAATGCATTTCAAAAAAAGATTTGACTATCTATATAGTTGATTATTTTTTAAGTAGATCAATAATCTAGCAATCTACTAGATTCTAGAATCTAGATATAATTAATAGTTTGTAATCATCTGGAGTAGATCAATAATCTAGCAATCTACTAGAATAGAATCTAGATATAATTAATAGTTTAAAAATTATCTGGAGGAGCAGTGGCTGAGTGGTAAAGCACTTGGTTTCTGAATCAGCTCTAATGGGTACCTGACATTAATAAACGTGGTTGGTCATTGCACTGGCCATATAACACACTTGTTAACCATGGGCCACAGAAACAGATAACCTTTACATCATCTATGATCTACCCCATAGAATTAGAATAGGTAGTAATAGTTTAGATGCCCAGATACCTATATCTAGTCACATAGATCACAAGGTCTAAAAGGGGTACTGAACTTTACTTTTCTTTAATCATCTAAATGTAATTCTAGTCTAGATCTATATCACCATATGATATATGATCTAGAATCTAGATTACTTGGAGAATAAGAATCTGCTTTCAGTTTTTTTTTGTAAGTTAAAACTTCACTGAATAAAAAAAAATTAATAAAAATTTGACCTGACATAGAGATGCTCTCAAGGGATTCAAAAGTACTGTATAAGCATTGGAGGAAGAAGAATTATAACTTGCACTTCGCAAATCAGATGACATTGATGGCCTAGCAGGGACAGAAGAAGAACTAACTGACCTAGTGAAGAAGAACTAGCCGACCTAGTGATGCGCATTGACAAGACTTTCGCAACAAATGGCATGCAAATAAATGCAGAAAAAAACAAATTATGACAAATAGCCAACAGGGCTTTATAAGGCCATCAGTATTGGAGGTAAATATAGAAAAGCTCCAAACTTTTGTTAACAGATGTCTACGCCGGATTTTAGGAATTAGGTGGCCAGAAAAGATAACCACTACCGATTTGTGGAAAAAAACAAGACAAAAGCCCATAGCACAAGACATTACCAAACGAAAATGGAGCTGGATAGGACACACCCTGCGAAAACCAGCTACCAATGTTGCAAGGCAGGCACTTGACTGGAATCCACAAGGAAAGAGGAAAGTGGGCAGACCCAAGCAAACCTGGAAGAGGTCAGTCATCAGTGAAGCTGAGGGAACTGGAATGACATGGGAGCAGATGAAGAAAGCTGCTCAGAACCAAGTTTGGTGGAGAGGTGTGGTTGCGGCCCTATGCTCCCCTGGGAGTACACAGGATTAAGTCAGTAAGTCAAGTCAGTATTGGAGGTAAAAAGCTAACTAGCGTTAGCAGCTTCAAATACCTCGGATGAGGGAACAAGACCTGAACTAATGGTCTGAATAGCAGATTCCACAGCAGCCCTTTCAAAACTTAAAATAATATGGAAAGACAAAGGCTTAGCCCTCGGCACCAAAATCAGACTGATGCACTCCCTGGTCATGGCCACATTTCTATATGCTTGTGAGTCTTGGACGCTGACTGCAGAGCTAGAGAGGAGGATCCTACCAATGTCATCCAATGGAAATGAGATGCTACAGAAGGATCCTATGCATCACATTCAAAGACCGCATCAAAAAGAGATTAGAGGCAGGGTCACTGCAGCAATCAGACCCCATGATGACCTGCTAATGTGAAAAAACGCAAGCTTAAAATCTATCTAGATCTTCAGGGCTCGCTAAGATCTTCCTTCAAGGAACAGTACCAGTGGGAGGAAAATATAAAAGAATAGACAGGCCTGCCATTAAAAGAGGTTCTAAACAGGGCAAAGGATAGAGAGGAATGGAAAAAGACAGTCTACAGGTCTTGCTTGGTGCCCCAACAGTCCAGAGACTAGAAGGGATAGGTAACAGGTAACAGAATCTAGTTCCCGAAAGTCAGTGTAAAGTTCAGGTAAAAGAATCTACGACTACAATATAAATTTATTAATATAGTATAATATATAAAAATTTATGATGATATAAAATTTATAATAAATTATAATAAATCTAGATCTAGATTTTAATTTTAGTATTATAGTTTAGGTTTTTCTTACTTAGAAGTCTTAGATTTTAGATTCTACTAATTGTAACTAATAAGAAACGCCAAACGGTCTCTTAAACCTAGTCTAAAAAAAAAGCTCTCTAGTGTCAAGTCTACTCTACTTCTAGTCACTAGTGAGTCTAGTGTCTCTAGACTGTCAGAGAGATTTTTTAAACTAAATTTTTATTTTAAGAAGAGATTTAAAGTAAAGTCGTAAAGATCTATAATTAACTCTTTCTCTCCTAATCGACGATACCATCGTTGATTTTGACCTCATTTAATTAAATTAATTCTGAATTAATTTTGTAAACTTGACTTTGAATTACATAAAAAGAGCATGCATTAACCTGTATACTAAATACAACATTTTCTGATAACAAACAACTAAGCTAAGTAATCCCAATCATAACACTCAAATAACAGTGTAGTGAAATTGTAATGAACAAATGAATTCCTTCAAAATGTGGAAAAAATAATTACGGAGAAAAAGAGTTAAAATTAAAGCTAAAGACAATATTAGAATAAATTAGATTAGATCTAGAAATCTAGAGTCTAGGTTAGACGGTAGTTACGGTAGTACTATATAACTATAAAGTATAGTAGACCTAACTTTAGTTTAGTTTAAAATCTTTATTGACTTTATCTACTTTAACTTTGAAGTTTGATCGAACCTTATCCATCGTCGCCGACGTGACTACAGTCGTAGACAGATTAGAATTTGATCTATTAGAATTACTATTATAGATTCTAGATCTAGAATCTATATAGACTATGTTTTTATTTAGACCTAGATATATATATATAGATCTAGAGACCTAAAACTACAATATAGATCTAGATTCTACTCATACTCATAATATAGACTAGATCTCTAATACATTCTATCTAGTATTCAATAGTTACACCAGTTGTGCCCCCTGGTTCTAGTGAGTAATTTTAAATTTTCCACATAGATTTGATATTTTAAAACCCTGCCGTTGCTGAAAAGAATTTAAAAGAGGGATGTAAGTGGAGTAGTTAGGGCGGTGGGAAGAGAGGGAGATTTTGAAAATCCCCGTGGCCCCAACTTGAGGGGGGCTAAAAATGATTTTTTTTTTTACATTTAATATTAAATAATACGCAAAATGCAAGAGTCGCCAAAGAGTACAAGCCCCCAAATGATGGAAAATAACTAACTTATCCCCTGGCTGAGGCCTACAATATAGGCTATCATGTAGGCCTACACACAAAATTTTCGCACAATCTAAACACATACACACAATAGTTTAAATAAGCGCAGACTTTCTGAAATGTTTTCCAAGATACATCATATTTCTGTGCGATCCAATGGAATAATTGAGATGCTACAGAAGGATCCTCGGTATCACATTCAAAGACCGCATCAAAAACCAAGAGACTAGAGGCAGGGTTACTGCAGCGATCGGACCCCATGATGACCTATCTAACTACTGTGAAAAAAACGCAAGCTTAAAATCTATGGCCATATTACTAGATCTTCAGGGCTCGCTAAGACCTTCCTTCAGGGAACAGTACCAGTATTTTATAAGATAAGATACATTTCGGTTGCTACGTGTTCTAGAGCGTTTCTCATTCCTTTTTCGTCGACATAGTTGCTTATCAGCCTGCACATGGGCCTACCAAAGGACCCCATTCACCAATCGTAAATATAAACACATTTAGCCACGTCATATTATTGATAAAATAGTGAAAAATACGTGAAAACCTTTACCTATTGCGTAATATGTATAGAACATATAGAGAAAATGTTTGTTTACGTTTGTTGAACGAGGTCCATTTGTCGCTTTCGGTTGTAACGGGGAATCTGACTACCACATCGCACAAAAGCCCGAAGTCGTTCTCCCTAAGACTTCCCTAGTGGAGCCTTACAAACCTTGATCGTCATTTAGTGGCATTTATAGGTCTATATATAGAGAACTTTAAGACAGCGTCCATTTTGGGACATATATAGTTGTGTGAGTGTGTATGTATTTTTTTCACTTTTTATTCTATTGTAACGAACTTCACTTTTCAGGCCTTCTGCTCACACTGCTTAACACAACACAGCACATCTAATACAAGAACTTAACAAGAGCTTCATTAACAACAATGGCGGTTTAATAATAAACACATCAACCACAGCTAATACACACAATTGTCTACACTAATTTCAAATGCTTAATAACACAATGGAACTGCCTAACTAACACTACAAGCATCTAGAGCAGTGATTCCCAAAGTGGTCCACAGGGACCCCCAGGGGTGCACGAGGACTTTCAGGGGGTCCACGAAAGTGAAAAAAAGAATTGGGGGTCCATGACATCCAAATGGGGGTCCACGAGAGTGGATCTCATTCAAGAAGGAATTGAGTTTAATATAAATCTTACATTAATGGAATCCCCTATTATATCATACAAATATACTTTATTTATACTTTATTATAGCTAGGCCATTAAATATTTCATGCATTATTGGAATGAAAAACATATTTTAAATTTTAATACCTCATTTAAATAGCTCAAATTGGTCTAGAGATAACTAATATTTAACATGGCTGAATCTAAATATAAAATAGACGGTGGTGTTAATTTTCAATTTTTTCTTCTTCTTTTCTCGTCGAACTTATATTGCCTATGTGTCTTTTATTTAACATTTTATGAATTATTTAGCCAGCCGCTGAAGTTTTTAAAACTATTTTGCACAAAGCTGCATCTGATATTTGCTAAGAATTCTTCTAAGGAACAAATAGTTCAAAGGTCTATATATGAACCGAGTTGTGCCTGTCATGAGACATTTTTTTGGGCACATGTTCGTTTATTTATGGATAAAGAAATTCACGACAAAATTTCGTTTTGTGAAAACTGATAATTGACAATAAAGTCGAACACATTTGATGTTTTGAAGGAATCGTTCGAATAAAAAGCAAACCCTGTAACTATTATATCAGTAGCAACAAATGGAGCAGTAGTAGATCTTGATTGCAGGAATATCTTCAATTTGTTATCAACGCAGTTATGAGAAAATACATACGCAATTACTTGCTCAAATGTGAAGAGAAAATGACAAGAACATTCATCAGTTGAATCACAAAGCACCAGGAGAGGACCAAATTAGAGCAGAACTAATTCTCAGCACAAAGGAGTGCATGATGTGTGTGTGTGAAAAATTGTTATATTTAACTATATAACTATATTTTCATATTGTAGTTTTGTCTAGTTATAACTTTAACAAAAAAAATGTAGACTACAGCGTTAAGTATTTGAAATTGAACTCCATTACTTCCTTGTCAAACAAGAAAGTGTTAATGTGCCATTTTTTATGATGCATGCAGTGCTCCTATTTCTTCTCTGTGGTTCTCATAGAGCTCATTAGTTATAATGATCTTAATTTTTAAATTTTCTCCGTTGGGCCATTCAATAGTTATTCCAGCTCCTTCGTTTGTGGTGGCTTTCTGAGAACAATCCATAAAAACTCTGTTAGGGCAATGGTATTGTAGAAGAGTTCACAAAATTCTTTAGCTCTGTTGGAATATAGCTAAATATTTCTTTCTTCTAATGTAAGTCTTTGCAAACAACATATTTCTGCAAACAATATATTTCTCTATACAGCTGGCCGAGTCAACCATGTCTGGTAATGATGTATTTTTTATTTAAATTATTATGGCTCAAGAAATCCACGAAAAACAGCTATTTGTGAATTGTGAAACCTTTTACTAAACAACAAATCTCTATGAAAGATAATCCCCGTAGCAATGGAAGTCAAGCTTGCAAACCTTTAAAAACAAAAAGTTTCCAATGTGTTTAGTGATAGTAAACGATACATATTAACTGTTACATAATGGGTTGAAATTTCAATTTCGTTAATAAATTTATTGTAAAAAAATGAATTTAACTTAAAAGTAGTTTTAAATGACAATTTCACTCCTCATGTCACTGGTTGAAAATTATTTAAACAAAATGTGTAATTTGAAATTGATGAATTTTCAAAAATTCAATATAACTTAAACGGGGGGGGGGGAGGGGTCCACGGAAAACCAGAAAACATGTCAAGGGGTCCACGAGACAAAAAAGTTTGGGAACCACTGATCTAGAGCGTATGAGCTACATTTTTAAAGCCTTCTTATTCTAACACACACACAGTTCTAACTGTCTCTCTCTAACTGTACTGGACTACCACTGTCTCTCTAACTGGACTACAATTCTCACTGTCCCTGTACAACACACACAGATCCCACATTCTCGTCTGTCCAAGCTAGGGTCATGCGCAGAGCACAGGTGTAATGCTAGGGACAACAGTTGACCTGTGACCCACATTCGTCTGTGCGTGTCAGTGGGTCTCACATGTAAACACATTCAGTCCACCACTGTAGAGTTGTAACACTATATTGAGTATTCAAGCAGATCTAAACATAGATCAGTAGCCTATTTAAGTTGTTATTTATATCAAATTTTAAGGCATTTTCATTGTATCTTGCTAGAACCGGCCTTCCCCATCACTCACTTCTTAAATATAGATTAATTCCGTTTCATCGAGTAAAACATAAATAAAAATATAAATTTGATTTAGGCCATAGACATAAATAAATATAGACTGGCCGATAAAAGAGTTTTATGAAATGAAACTTTATGAGTTATGTCCATAGACATAAATAAATGTAGACTGGAAAAAGGAAATAACTTCATGTAACTTGAAAACATGTAGGCCTATATCTATTGTATTCGGATTTCCGAATTCGAAAAAGTTGCATGATCTTCAGTCTTAGAGATTACACAAAACTCATAGACATAAATAAATACCTCCTTATTTACAATATATATAGATTATGGCCATGGGCGCCCGCAGGATTTTTCGTAGGAGGGTGCAAGCACTAGCGGATCCAGAACTTTGGAGGGGGGGCGATATTTTTCCAAACCCTAACTCTAACAACTCTAACGCCCAGTAAACCCTAACCCTAAGCATAAACGTGCGTTCAGCATATATATATATATATATATATATATATATATATATATATATATATATATATGTCAATAAAAAAAGCAGTGTTTCTCAGACTTCGTCGAAAAGAAAAAAAACCTAGTCATGTTGCGGCCTTTTTCATTATAGCTTAGGGGTCGGGGGGCGCTGGAAGCCTCCTTATAATTGGGGTTTGGGGCGACGCCAAAAGCGTTTTCTTGCATTTTTCACTGCAGAAACGCATTCTCCGGACATCTACAGCTCATTATTCATAACTGGGGCTCGGGGCGAAGCCCGACGCCATAAGCGTTTTCTTGCATTTTTCAAAATGAAAACGCATTCGCCTGACATCTGCAGCTTATTGTTCATCCTATGTTTGTAACTTTGTTTTGTAACAGAACTGTAATTCAAAGTTCTAAAAAAAAATTTAGAAGCGGTAGGGAAAATTAAGTGTACCAATAAGATTCCACTCTAATTTTTTTTTTTTTTTTGCCTTTTTAGGATTCAAGCATTAATTGTGAGCTATAATCCCACATTTATTTAACAAGAAAAATATCAGATATAAGGTTGGAAAAATGACTAGTAAAGGAATATTTGGGTTCAGAGAAAAAACGCTATCGAGACAGTTACTGAAAAAGAATGCAGCCGTAACAGTGCAGCTTTGGCCAAGTAGTTTGTCCTTGATTATACTGTACAATAACGTTAGACTCATGCAGCGCGTCTCTCTGAACAACAATTACTAAACCAATGAATTCGAATACAATCGCAATCAACAAACCGAACATTCATAGACATCTGCTTAGTGCCTGAGATATCTGCAGTTTCATTACTAAATACCCAGAAAATGTAAATAATTTATAATGCTACAGCTCGTATTTCATCACTAAATACCCGGAAAATGCAAATGATTTATTATGCTACAGCTCGTTTTCTTTGGTCTATTCAAACTGCCTGTGCTCCATTGAACCAAATCAACGTTTTTACTTCGACGATTGCATGTGAAGAAATTTCTTGTATCTCTTCTATTGGAAACTGGTTGGCGTGTTTAACCTGCTATTTTATCGAGTGCTGACACCGACCGGAACTCCGCAAGACTCTTTTGTTCAAAGAAAATATAACATTTATCACATCGCAAGATAATTGGCAAATTAGACCTGAACTATATATTTTTCCCTTTCCAACTTCTTGTGTGACTTAGAGGCTAATCCTTTGTACTTTAACACTTCTTTCTACTACTATTATGAATGACATCTGCAACCCAGGACTTTCATTTAATGAGCGCTCTTTATGTTGATCTATCCAGCACCACTTTTTTCCAGCTGTTAGTGCCGATTTTGAAGAGCTTTATGTCGCGTTTGCATACATCAGTATACTTTAGCTGTGGACGCTCTTCTGTTAAATCAACATTCAGAATGTCTTGTGAAAGTCGATCTTGTGGCATTCATAATAAGACTAACATGCTTTAGACACCCTTTATAGTGCAAAGAATTCCAAGCCTATAGTAAATCTTACATCTTCTTATCTTATATTTTGCTCCAAGGGCACAAGGGAATAAAGAGCATTTGTACAGATAAGGATAGCCAGGAAAACCAGTGACTTGGCAGAATTTAAGTCACTGGTAAATATACATGACTGAATGCATGACGCGTAGGACGTAATCATCTTCTTTTTTGAAGAAACGTGTAAATTGGCCTATTCTAGTAACAATAATAGCGTATCTTTACAACTGTACTTCAGTGGAAGCACTTCTTGTTAAGTTACTACACTTTACAATAGTCCAATGATAGGCCTTTAGATTTACACTTAGAAGATGATGCGCACAATTTTCCTGAACATTAATTTATTTAACTCTTGAATCAATAATGCATGGGGGTAGGGGGATACATGGAGGTGCACTTGCATCCCCATGGATTCTGTCTAAATCTACATCTACATAATAAAAACACATCTGGATGATGTATTTCATTATAAAATATTTTTTTTAATTGGCTACAATGTGGCTACTCACAATTCAGAGGCACGCACGAACATGGTTAGCCATCCATTCCATACGCCTGGGCTAATCTACTACTACATTAACCAATGGAAGCTCTACATATGTTCAGCTGCTACTTAGAAGTTCATTGATTTTGTGGTGCGAAAAAATTACTAAAATTTGACTATTCAGAATCCATGGGGGTGCAAGTGCACCCCCTTGCACCACCACCCCTGCGGGCACCCATGATTATGGCTGAAATAGATATGAATACTGTAGTAATTTAAGGGAAGGCAAACTCAACGAGGACATATACGTCTATTGACAAGACATTCCAGTTACACAAGACAACATCTTCTCTTTAACACAGCGTCTTCATTTCCAGTGTTTTTGTCGAGAAGATTAACAAAACGACATTGTTGTCACTTAAATGTATATGTGTTTGTACATTTGTTTCAAGAAAATCTTTTATCGGCCAGTCTATATATATTTATTTATGTCTATGAGTTTTGTTTAATCTCTAAGACTGAAGATCTTGCAATTTCTCACAATTCGGAAATCCGAATACAATAGATATAGAATACATGTTTTCAAGTTGCATGAAGTTATTTTCTTTTTCCAGTCTATATTTAGATCCATATATGTCTATGATTTAGGCATAGAGACATATGTCTATGGCATATAGACATAAATAAATATAGACTGGCCAATAAAATAGTTTTATGAAACGAACATTTGTGACTTGCAATTTTGTGTACTTTATTTTATGTCTATAAATTTTGTTTAATCTCTAAGACTGAAGATCGTGCAATTTTAAAAATTTTTCATAATTCGGAAATCCGAATTCAATAGATTATATATGTTTTCAAGTTACATGAAGTTACTTCCTTTTTCCAGTCTATATTTATGTGTGTCTATAGCATAGACATATATTATACCTAGACGGGACATGGAGACTTTTTTAAAACTACAAAAAATGTCGTGAACATTTTTTTAAAAGTTTGATCAATGGAAACACACAGGAAATGGCTTTGTTTTATATATTTGTGTGAATATCTGATAAATGATTTTGCATTATTTCTAAACTTTGAAAACTAAAGATCATTACTTTTCTAACATTTCTAACATTTATTGGGGCGAATCCCCTTTGCGCCCAAAAAGGAGTTTACGTACATAAAAATCTATATATAGATAGATTCTACGACGTGAATCGATCAGTCGCGGATAAGGATTTATTTCTGGTTTCCCGTCTAGGTATAATAGATCTAATATATTGTTACATCTCCAGTGGCGAACTGAATGTATATATGTATGAGACCCACTGATACAGGCTTAGGCGACGAAGGCGGGTCACAGGTCAACGGCTGGCCCTGGTATGACCTGTACCTGTGCTCATGTGTTCTTGAGCTTGGACGGACTAGAGTGTGTGTTGGACAGTTAGAGACAGAGTCCTGGAGATAGCAAGCGTGCAGTTGGAACTGTGGTGTTATGAACAGGCTTTGAAAATGTAGCATATACGCGATAGAGAGACTGTTGTTTTAGTTAAGTTCCATTGTGTTTAAGCATTTGTAGTTAGTGTTTATTGGCTGTTGTGTTGTATTTGTAATTAAACCGCCACTGTTGTTAATGAAGCTCTTGTCGTTAAGTTCTTGAGTTAGATGTGTTGTGTTGTTAAGCAGTGTGAGCAGAAGGCCTGATAAGTGAAGTTCGTTACAATATGTCTAATGTTTATATGGCATAGACATAAATATATATATAGACTGGAAACAGGAAGTAACTTTATGTAACTTGAAAAAATGTACATCTATTGAATTCGGATTTCCAAAATCTGACAAGTTGCACGATCTTCAGTCCTAGAGATTAAACAAAACTACACTGCTAAGAGATAAAAAAAAAACACTAATAAAAATATTGTAATACTTATATAGGTTATGTCTGAAATAGATATGAATACTTAACTTTTATACTGCTCATGCTGTATAGTAAAGCGCACAAATTTGCAAATCACATTTTTCCCTTCATAAAACTCTCTTATTGGCCAGTCTATATTTATTTATGTCTATGGTCAATAATTGTCTATATGGATATAGAATCTAGGTTCTTTTTCTTAACTTTTGAAAGTGAAGAATAATTCTAAATATACATGTAGATCTAAATCTAGATTCCCCCCCCCCCTTAGAAACACAAATAAGCCTAATACTACTAATAGTATCAGTAATACTAATAACTTTTAATAAAAAATAAGGCTTTCCGTCCGTGATCTGATAAAAACATCTCTTTAATTTATTAAACTAATAGATTCTAATCTAGGCCTCGATGTAGATTAGATTTTAGATGAAGCCAAGTTAAGAAAAATAGAAATCTATTTTTTTTAATTTAACCGAAAAAAAAAAAACAACAAACAAACTAGGACAGCGATTTGTCCCATGACTAAAGTCACATGATAAATGACGTCAGTCATAACAATGGTGGTGTACATCTTAATTTAGCATACAAATTCTAGATTAACTCTGATAGATTTATATTTTGATCTATGCTAGATCTTATTCTATAATCTATTGAGTCTACCAAAGAAAAGGATCAACGTGTATGTTTATTTTTTGTTAGACTAGATCTAGCTCTAGACTCAAGAGAGTTTTACTAGTACATAGAGTCTATCTAGTTAATTCTAGTTAGATCTACTTGTCTTGTGACACTTGTCACTTTTTGTGTCTGTCTGAACTCTCTCGACTCTAGTCTCTACTGATCTTCTAATTTTCTATAAATCTAGATCTAGTCTCTAAGACTAAGATAGTAAGTAAGACTAGTCACTAGATTTGACTAGATCTAAGTCTCTCTAGTCTGAACTACTCTGACTCGTCTACTTGTCTACTAGACTGGTCTGATTGACTAGATCTAATTCTAAGTGACTAAGTTATATAATGTAGATCTGATCAGTAAATGTCTAAATCTAGATTCTAGTTCTAGTCAATCTAGTCTCATCTGTTTACATTATTTACAATGAACAATACAATGAATCTGTAAAGTGTAGTAGTAACTAGTAGATCTAGATTCTAGATCTAGTATTCTGTAGTGTGTAGTACTAGTAGTAGTCTGTACACTGTACTGTTATTCAAAGTTATTGAGTAATGTTAACACTACAACTACAGTAATAACAACTTAAACAAGGCGTAGGCGTAGTCACCGTAGTGTATTACATTCTAACTTCTAGAATCTAGATCTAATACTTAAATGTACTACTTACTACTAGTTATACTATACTTTAATTCTTTAATAATAGTGACAGTCTTTGATAAGTATCATGATCTCTAAGTCTAAGAAGGGTAGTAAGGCTTCTAAAGGCTTAGGCCTAGGCTACAGTCAGTGAACTCTTTTACTTTTACTTTACTTTTAACTGACTTAACTAGTCTACCTAGTTAACCTAGTCAACTCTAGTCTAGTATCACTATTGACTATCTGTACTCTACTTTCTACTGGTAACTATCTCCACTCACTCTAGTAAGTCTAGAAACTCTAGTGAAACTCAAGTCACTCTAACTCTAGTCATCTAGTCTTGTCATTTTCTATTATTAAAGACCAACTGAAGAGGTTTTGGGGTCAGACGCAGAAACCGGTGTAATACTTTTTTTTAGTTTCATAATGCTTAAAAAAACATACATACGAAAATATTAGACATATATTCTTTGTAATTTTTTAGATATAAGCAATTTAGTGTGCGTTTTAGGGACTATAAAATTTCACAATCTCGAAGCCATTCGAGATCAGATTCTCCCAGACAACCAAGGTCGATGACGTAGTCTGGGGGAATCTAGGTCAAATTATTCAGTTTATGGCTAAGCGTGTTTCCCTATTCCTTTTTACAGGAATGCTAGTTTCTGAAAACAAAGGCGACTAAAACACACCAATTTATAAAAAGTGGATGTTAGAGTAGGGGAAATTAGGTCAAATCACGCAATTTATGGCTTTACATGTTAGATCTACCGTTTGTCGGCTTTTCTTGATCTAGTCAAGCGAACAGCGTTTCAGCCCACCAGTACCCGGCGCCTCAGTTCACATGTTTCGTTTCACTTAGTCAAGTTACGCAATTTATGGCTTATATTACTGCTTCAGGCTTATTCTAGTTCTAGACCTACTGATTTTAATCAAGAACTAGATCTTCTTTTCTCAGATCTAATATCTAATGATGTAGATATATATATATACTAGAGTACTAGACCTAAATGTGATTATCTGAAGTCTAGATCTAGTAACTAATAGTAGTATTAGCAGATAACGCCAGATAATAAGAAATTAGGCCCATCTATTTTTTTATAGATATAGACTGATCCGATCGAGGTGCTGGGCCTAGATCTAGAAAAACAAAGTTTTAAGTTATTTACCTAGTCGTCCCTAAATAGGACCAATATGGGTGAAAAAAAAATAACTACAATGTTGAGCTCATTCAATGGAGTTATTATATTGTAGTGCACGATTATATTTAGTTTTACTCTAGAGCCACAATCCCGTACAACACTAGTCACTAGCAAATTGAGTAGCAAATAGCTTTAACCTTAACCTAGACATAGACTTAAAAATAGTCTAGCTGATTTAGATCTACTAGATCTAAATTTCTAAAAACTATATAATATATATATAAGCAACAATTAGGCTAGTAATTAGATTAGACATAGAGCCCTAGATATACCTGCTACCAATTCTATAATATTATTACTATAGGAAATATGGATTTTGTTATTCGGGCCTATATACTTAAAAAAAAAAGTACTATAAATCTATAGGCCTATGTAAAAATTAAATAATTTATTTATCTCACGGTACACTTGATTTATTTGTTAATTGGAATAAAATCATTAGAATCAAGTTAGCAAGTTAATCTGTAACTGTTACAATGTTTTAAATTGTGTTTAGACTAAATAAAAGAGATTATCCTACTGGAAAAGGATTTTTTTTTTCTGTGGGAAGTCAAGGAAGTGGAAAATAAATTGTAGTATCAATATAATATTAAGTAATGCATAGACTACTGTTAATGTGGTTAATCAATGAATATATTTATATTTTTTAAAAATATTTTATTAAAAATGTAGAGCTATTCATAATTTAAAGTGTTTAATAATTAAGGCTGGCCTCAAACGATTAATGAGGAATGCAGTATTTTCAGTGGCTATGCAGCCCTAACTGCAAACTACATATTTTGCCATGTTCAGCGAAGACATTTAAAAACCATTTTCTGCTGGTGGTTGAATTAAATGATCTTTCGGATGTCTACCCTCGGCAGTGGATTTTCTTTTGGCCTTTAATATGTTTCCACGTTGCAATTTCTAATAAAAAGGATTGTTTCAAGAATGAGATCCAACTCTTATTTATTTTAAATATAACCACTTTACAGATCAATTTAAGTCATCATTGCAATGGACATTCAAATCTGCAATAACATAGAGATTATCAAAATTTGAATAAATTTCATAATATAGAAAGTTGTGTGGTTTGCGCTCGGAACTGTCTTTTCTGTGGTCTCAGGTTCAAACATTGACCGCAGTCATTACTAAAATGCTGCTGGAGTTTTGTGCTATGACATAATAATATTCAATCCTGATTCATAACTTTGTCTAAACCTATAGCAAGTGAAAAAGAACATAGTAAAATAATGTGTGTATAATAAAGAACTCTATTAAATGTGATTTTATATATTTACATTTATTGGTATTTATTATATGAAACAAAATTGTAGAATGTTTCTGTGATTTGTTTCACAATAGAAACAGGGAATATTAACTCTTCTTGTTCTTTCGAAATGATGAAAGATACATCTAGTAAACTTGTCTGTTCGCCACTTGCCACATGTAACAAGATTACAAAGAGAGTTTGTGTGATACACAAACTCAGAGGCGGCCCCCGTCGGAGTCGGATCCCTGT
This sequence comes from Biomphalaria straminea, assembly GCA_021533235.1. Taxonomy (NCBI): domain Eukaryota; kingdom Metazoa; phylum Mollusca; class Gastropoda; family Planorbidae; genus Biomphalaria; species Biomphalaria straminea. The sequence continues at coordinate 22,015,986 of JADKLZ010000728.1, forward strand.
CAGATCCGCTTTGATCTCTCAACGGACGGACAGACAGACAGACAGACAGACGGACAGACAGGCCACACAAAACTAATATACATCTTCCGTGCTTTGATCTCTCAACGTTAGCCTTGTAAAGCCGATGTTCAAGGCAACTGCCACACTTGTTTTATGAGTTGATTACTTTACGAGTAAATACTGGTATGTTACTCGTATGTTGGAACAAAAAAAATGTGAAAACATGTGCAGTATATTAGATTATTAATTGTCTTAAAGTAGGTTTCATTTATATTGCATACTAATTAGGTTTTTTCTCTTTAAATACTGTTTGCATAAAATATTTTTAAAAATTAGATTTTGAGCTTTTAGAAAAAAAAAAGTAGCCGTTGCATCAGAACTTTGAATGCTCTATATTATCGTGATGTCAGATTTTCATTTTCTCTTCTACTTTCTGAGCACTAAACGGGACGGACGGACGGACAGACAGACAGACAGACAGACGGACAGACAGGCCACACAAAACTAATAGCGTCTTTTCCCCTTTCGGGGGCCGCTAATATATGTTTTCTGTAAAATAGATTTTTTAAAATTTATTTATTAACACTGATACTTAATTATGTAAACATATTGGGGGCGCAGTGGTCGAATGGTTAAGCGCTTGGCTTCCGAACCTGAAGTCCATGGTTTGAATCCCGTTGAAGACTTGGGATTTTGAATTTTGGGATTTTTAGGGTGCCACTGAGTCTACCTAGCTCTAATGGGTACCTGACTTTAGTCGGGGAAAGTAAAGGCGGTTGGTTGTTGTGCTGGCCACATAACACCCTGCTCGTTAACCGTTGGCCAAAGAAACAGATGACCTTAACATCATCTGCCCCATAGATCACATGCAAGGTCGGAAGGGGGCACTTTACTACTTTATGTAAACATATAATGATATATATATATATATATAACTATTTACATTATAAATATGTTATACTGATCAAACATTAACATCTAACTCTTATTGTTCTTAATAACAATAAATTTCTCTAGGTCTAGGTTCCAATCTAATATATTTAAATTTAAGTCTTAAGGACATGTCACCTAGTATAGATCTGTATTTAATATTACCAATATTAATATAAATGATGACTTATTATTTTTTTTAGATCTAAAATATAAAGTCTAGCCTAATTAATAAGTATAGTAAGGGCTATATTAGATCTATTATAAATATATTCTATACAGAATTATAGATTTAACTTAGGCTTTAGGACTTACATATTTAGATCTTGACCAATAGATTATATTATAATAATTATATATATATAGTTTAATTAGTTAATATAGATTATGAATAATCTTTATCATATACTTTACTTTATGCTAGGACACTAGACTACTCACAAGGTCTAAATCTAACTATTATTACAGAGATATACAAATTCAAACATAAAAATATGCATGTTGGCACTGGGCTTAGACTTAGCATCTTATATAGAGTATACTAGATATTTAGTTTTGGTATAATTATAATAGAATACACCTGACTTATTGTTATAAGTTATACTAGAGTAATATACTCATACTGTTATATAATGCTATAGACTATATAGTATATATATATATACGTCTAATATTAATACTTATTATGCTAGACTAGTAGACTACACTGTGACTGTCCTATCATAATTAATCTATCTATAATTCTTATATCTAGGTCTAGTATAATTATAATAGTCTAAGTCTGCTCTATTCTCTATTATATATTTTGAGTAAGTAGAGCCAAGAGTTCAGGGCATTTTGGCGCATCCCATCATAAGTTATCATTAAAATTGTTTGACAGCTACAATGAGATAAGTAGATCTATATCTGCTACATTTATAGATAGATATCTAGATCTAGATATCTGAATCGCTATCAATAACGTATCCAGCCATGTCTAATTTATTTATTTACATTTTCTCAGTCCAACGCAATACGTCACTTCCGGTTTCGGCCATTGAAGCTGATTTTCAACTCTCGTTATTTTTTACACTTTCAAAGTACTTTTTCTAATATAAATACGCTTTTCTAAAATCTCAAATTTTTAGGAACTAACTTTGATGCTATGTACTATCTAAATCAATCGCTATCTCAATTTCGAAAAAAACCTCTTCAGTTGGTCTTTAATAAATTCTTTTAAGTACAATGGCTGAAGAAGTGAATACACTTTAAATAAAACCAAAAATGTCCACTTTAATTTTTAGCCTAAAGTGACACTTTTTGATACTACTAGTAGTGGAGAAACACTCATATAATTAATATATAATATATCTAGAATCCATAATCCATATATATATATAATGTACTAATATATATACAATATAGGTTTCGCATCTATGATCTAAATCTAGACAGTCTACCATAATACGACAATGGTCTAAAGATCTAGATCTAAAATCTATCTAATAGTCCACATATATCTACTTACTTTTGACTAATACTACTAATCTATTAATGATAGTATTTTTATACTAGACCTAGGTTTGTGTAGTCATGTGAAACACTTCACTCATCCTAAATCTCAGAATCAAAGACATTGCCATTATTATTATGTTAGAAAAGAACGAGTATTTTTTCTCTGGCGGAGCCAGGGTCGAGTTTCGTTAAAGGGAGACAAAATTCACCATATTCCCTTTATCAGTTTCCACTGAGGAATTTTCTGGTGATGTGGCAGGTCTGCAGCAGTACCGCCCTCTGACAGGCAACGAGAATGTTCCTAGGACTAGAGTGCAAATACTTCCCTTATCTCACTAAGAAGTATACAAAGTCAGAGAGAAGAGAAACTTGCACCATTATTATTATCATTATTATTATTATTATTAGTCATTACATGGGATGTTTGATATATTTTATAGATCTGAGTGTAGATTTTTTATCTAGATCTGAAATTGTCATGAATTGTTCTTTACTGTATTTTTTTTTCTTTCTCATTTTGATATCTTGGATGATTTTAAAAGTTTTCAAAGTTTAGTGAAGTGTAATTGTGTAGTACTTAAAGTGCTAGGGGTGCAGTGGCTGAGTGGTTAAGCGCTTTGCTTCTAAATCTGAGATCCTGGGTTCAAATCTCGGTGAAGATTGTAATTTTCAATTTCAGGATTTTTAGGGCGCCCCTGAGTCCACCTAACTCTAATGGGTTGGGGAAAGTAAAGGATGTTGGACATTGTGCTAGCCATATGACACCCTGCACTTTAACCAAAGAAACTGGTGATCTTTTGCATCATTTGCCCCATAGATCGCAAGGTCTGAAAGGGAAAATTTTGGTGATGCGGTGGCTTAGTGATAAAGCGTTTGGCTTCGGAACAGGGGGTCATGGGTTTGAATCCTGGCGAAGACTGGGATTTTAATTTCATGACCTTTGGGCACCTTTGAGCCCTGTCATCTCTACTGGATATCTGACATTAGTTTGAGGAAAGTAAAGGCGGTTGGTTGTTGTACTGGCCACACGACACCCTTGTCAACCGTAGGCTATAGAAACAGATGACCTTTACATCATCTGCTGTATAGGCCACAAGAACTGAAAGGGGAACTTATACTAAAAGTGCTACCACTTCCATGATGTATGATACACAGCTTACTATATCGTTAAACAACAATCCAAAGACTTTACATGCTTAGGTTTTCTCATTCAGTTGACATTGTTACGTATTTCTGAATCTTCTGGCTAAATGTACTAGTTGACACAAATAAAAATACTGCAAAGAACTTGTCAACTCAACTTCCGTCTTCATATAACTTTATTAAATATAAACTGACTGTAACAAGTAGCGTAGAAGACTGTACAAATCTGGTTGTTTACAATTCACAGTACTTTGTACGGCACTTCAATCTTTCTCAACTTGCAACAACACATTGTCTGCTCTACTCAGCTTTTCCAAGTCGTACTCAACTCTACCAAATCAGAGCAGTACACGTCTTACATAGACTGTATCAACTGTAACGGCTCAAGTCCACTGTAGTTAACCCTAGCTAACGCATCAAGTTGTACACATCTCTCTTCTACTGTCTCGCACAGTAGCGACGACTGTACCGTCGACTCTACCGATGACTGACTTTTCACATTAGCTCTCTGGTTTATATAGAGTCCATAATCGCTCCTCCAAGATTGCAAAAACACTGCTAGTCCCCTCTGGACATGCCACATCCTGTCTTTATTTATATTCATAGATTCCAGATAAGATCCGCCGCTGTGTCATCTCGCCGGGGTGACACGTTGACCTCTACCTATCACTGTTCATTTGTAACAATTTTTTAATATTTAAATGATATTTTTGACAATATGTAGAAAAAGTTGAAACTAGTTATAGTCTGCACATATCCTATATATATAATATATATATACATTTCTTTTATATTATTCTGTTCATTTTGTTAAAGCCTGATCTTTAAATTTAACATTCATAGGTTGAGGCAACTATGCTGGTTGTGAATCAACTATTATTGGAAGATTACAAGTTGCAGTTGTTTGCTTTTAAATAAGGTAACTAATCACACAAAAACTGTATAAGCTTATTAAACAGTCTAGCGGTATCACTAAGCTATGGAATTTAATATTTTATTTTTGTCTCTAGTCCTTTATGAGTTGTGAGTTACAAATAATACAAATAGTTTCTTAATGTTGTTTAACTAGAAAAAGTAATGTCTGGTTTAATTAAAAATTATTTTTTTTTATAGAAATCATCCACAGAATGAGGTCCAGGTGTTTGCAAAAGATGTAATAAAAATAATACTTGCAAAACCAAAAATCAATGGAATAACTCAATAACTATTCTTGCTGAGTTTTATATTTAGATAAAAAAAATTAGGGAAAAATCTGTATTTGCATGTTTTAAGCTTAGATAGACATTGAATTAAAGTAGATAATGTAGATTTGTGCTTGTTTTCCTTCATTTTCCAGCCATCTCCATTTATCTCCCATCAGCTTCTCTTCACTTGTAGGCTTCCTTTACACTGCAGTCTTTTGTCTAATCTAGTCTGTTACATCCATTATTTTATCAACCAGTTTCCATGTTATGGATCAATTGTTTTTGGTATGAACTTCTTGTCATACTAATGATTTTTTCTGTGCATTTAATTGTTGTATCTCAAAAAGCTGAGCCACTCCCCATCAAGGCTCAGTGTGTGCCTTATAGAGCTTTGAAGCTTTTGAAAAAAATACACTGTTCAATTGGAACAGCTCTACAATATAATGATCTTTCAACTCTTCTACAGCAAACAGGCAAGGTTGTGTTTGACATTTTAATCAGCATTTGCATTTGGTAATGAGGAGGTAGTGTCAGAATCACTCTTCCTTGATCCACATGTCCAAAGCAAAGATTTCCATCACTTTAGATGCAGTTATTGTCAATCTCATTCCGTGTTTCTTTGGTTGCTAACCAACTTGGTCCAACTGTGATGTGCAGGGAGAACTAATCACTATTACTATTCTATGCTATGCAGGCCCCATAACTTGTTTGAAACCACTTCGTTTGCACCTGGGAATCGAAGTGTCCCTTCATAAATAGGTGGGAGGGTCATGTTATGGTTTTCATCAAGCAGTATTCTCTTAAGCATTTTTGCAGATTCCATAAGTTGTGTGCCAGTTTGCCACATTGGTCCTTACCATTGAATGGTTGGTCAGATTTTAAACCAACTTTTTTTTTTAGGGAAACACTATCTTTGCCACATGACATAGTATTACTTTGTTTTATATTTATCATGTCTGTAACAATACCTTAAGTCAGACTGATAGTCACTAGCCCTCTGCTCAGCCTTCCTACTTAGACCTCTGCTCAGCCTTCCTACTTTCTCATCCTCGGGACCAGCCATTACAGAGTTAAGGAAAAACACTGCTTTCTATAAGAAAAACATTCCAATACTAATTTTTATTACTACTTTATAAATGTGTGCAGTTTTAAATTTGGTACGCTAGATCTAAATGTAATGTAGAAGTTGAGAAGTGTATAATACAATTGAACTGAATTTAAGATAGAGATCTTAGTTTACAATGCTCAATACTGTAGTACATGTGTTTAAAAAAAATCTTAAAAGATGATGTGGAGAGCAGCTAAGCCTTCGAATAATTGACATGTTTTCTTAATTATTTATAATTTAGAATTTCATATTGACTTATAGTCCTAATTATTTATAGTTTAGAATGTCACTGTGCTGTGTGCTCTTTTACAGTCTCTTTTGTGCAGCAAGGGGCTGGGGGAGGGGGGTTCATTGGAGAAGGTTTCCATCCTACTTTCAGACACTCACCATCTGTACACTCCATAATAGCCTTTGATCCTCATCCTGTTGTATGGGAATTATTATGAATGCTTAGCTCTAAGTCCAAGTTCTAGTGGCTGTCTTAATTTACTTAATTTTATAATAAAGTTTTCTGTTGGGCTATCAAATGATCCTTGTGAAAACTAAATTGAACCACTTTGTAAACCATTTGATATGATTTGAATTGATTCTACAGTGTTTATAGACCTTTTTCTCTCTACTTACCTCCAGGGTATCCCATTTAATATAGCTCATTTATTCTTTTCAGGCATTGGGAGAAATTTAATCTGTTCTGTGGTGGCATTCTTAGAGGACAGGAATGCCTCCCCATACCAAATTGTTAAAAGTTGTTTTGCTTGGAGATGGAGGTGTAGGAAAGAGTTCCTTGATGAACAGATTTGTGAGCAACAAGTTTGATTCCCAGTCTTTTCACACAATAGGAGTTGAATTCCTGAACAAAGATGTGACAGTGAGTGATAAATTCACCTTTTTAAATAACATTATAAAACAAGCTTGCAGATGTGTCTATTTAGTAAAGAATTAATAAATAATCCTTTTTAGTTTCCCAACCCCTTTATACAATCTTCACTTAGGAGCAACCCCAAACTGAAACATTATTTTCATTCAAAGGCCAAAGTAACTCTAGTTTTGTTGATGTTATATCATAACCAATTATGTATTTATCTTTTACGCTTGATCATGATCATAATCAGTCCCTTTAATTCAACATCTATTCTCTAATGACGATTCTTGTTAAAAATAAGTATCTGCCAATGGAAAAATTTGTATAATACTAAGTTTTACAATGTATATTATTAAAAAAAAAACAACAAGAGGCGGCCCTCATTAAATTATCATTAGACCCCATAGGAGGTTTGTACAACCCAGGTTGAAAACTACTGCGATAGCTCAGAATTAAAATGTATTTTTTAATATTTTTACAAAGCTTATATCAACTCACTTTGACTGTCTGTTTGTCTGTCTGTCTGGTCAAAAGTATGTAGTCTTTATTTCTCCCACCCACATTCTCTGATCAGGCTGAAACTTCACACAATTATTCATTGATATAGACAAGACACGAATCAATATAAAAAAAGTAATCAATCAGACAATTAATTACTGGTAATTAAGTGAAACTAATACTTCAGTATTCACATAAATGGCTACATTTGTTGGGTTTAGTCCAGTTAAATAATTGTTAGCACTATTTCTCTCTCACACATTCTCCGATCAAGTTGACACTTTAAACAATGGGCCTCATTCAACAATCGTAAATAAACACATTTAGCCACGTCATAATATTGATAAAACAATGAAAAATGCGTATCACGTAACAGCCTTTATCAATTACATAATTTGTATCAAAGATATATAGAATCACGTGTCTAAATGTTGTTTGTTTACGATCGGTGAATGAGGTCCATTATTTATTGTGCCTAACAGAACACGAATCAATATACAAAAATACTCATTTGTCCATTAATTATTGGTAATTAATTATTTTGTTTGCTCTCAAATAAATGAAATAACTTGTACACTATTGGAAGATATGGTTGTAAGGACAGAGCTCTTGCCCTTTGTTTTTTCTATTTTGTTTGTTATTTTTGAATATAGGTTTTCTAATCTTTATGTCATATTTGTGATATAGTTATAGATATATGTATATATTACATTACACAACATGCACGTGTTATATTTCATATTACCTATTATATCTTTTTGTAGGTAAAGGGAGAAAACTATACATTGCAAATATGGGATACAGCAGGGCAAGAAAGATTCAAATCACTTAGAACTCCATTCTACCGTGGTGCAGATATCTGCATGCTGACGTTCGCCGTTGATGACAGGAAAAGTTTTGAAAATCTTCCCATGTGGAAAAAAGAGTTTCTTTATTATGCAGACATTCAGGATGGGACACCGTTTCCGTTCATTGTGTTAGGAAATAAGGTGGACATGCCGAACCATGAAGTTGGCCAAGATATAGCCCAAGCCTGGTGTCTGAAGAATGGAAACATACCCTATTTTGAAACTAGCGCTAAAGACTCTATCCGTGTGGATGAGGCATTCATTTCAGCAGTGACCCAATTTCGTTCCATGGAAGACAAGTTGGAAGTACGACCCCAGCCTACAAACAGTGTTGATTTAAGGAAAAAGACAGCTGCAAATGAAACTTGTTCGTGTTGATCCTCGATAATAGGATTTGTTGCAACCTTTTTTTTTTTAAAACATGTTTTAGTAATAGACTGAAGACAGACATAATTAAATTTTGATATTACTGGGTGTTTGGTCTTCTTAATTGTTAACCCTTTAAAGACTAGTATAAAAGATAAATACCATAGTTTAAAATTTAATGCAGACTATTGAAGTTTTAGATTTCATTTTTTAATATTTTCTTATATACTTTTTTTTTTGTTGATTATGATTAACTAAATAATAAAACATTAAGAAAACTTATTTGTATGTGTGAAAAAGGAAAATTTTCATAGCAAATAAAAAAAGCAATTATTTTTATTGCAATTTTTTTCTAACTTTGAAGTGTGTCTTATTGTTGACAACCAAAGTTTCTTGCTCTTCTGAATGTTACTGGAAAGTTAAATGCTAATGTCACATTATGATTCATGAAATAGATTTTCTGTGGATTACAGACTCCCTCTTCTTTGTATCTGTTTAATTGACACTATCTTTTTAATTATTTGTCTTTAATATGATACACATTGAAACATACATGATGAATAGTTGTGTGGTACCTGAGTTTATTATCAAATGTTTGTTGAATGTAACTATACATAAGCACACTAAATAATTGTACCCCTTTAATGCTATTGTATATAATTATTTATTAATTTGTTGACATCACTTGTATATCATTAAATACAGCTTCAAAAACATTAACTATATTTTTTGTCATTTTTTTTTCTTTTGGTTTTGGTGATTTTCATTAGCTCAATCATCATCAAACTCGTGATATGCTTAAAAGTCAACAGATTGCGGGTGCGCAATTGCTGAGTGGTTAAACGCTAGGCTAAAAAACCTGGAATCCTGGGTTTAAATTTTGAAGACAGGTATTTTGAATTTCTGGATTTTTAGGGTGCCCCCCTGAGTCCACCCAACTCTATCGGGTACCTGAATTTAGTTGGGGAAAGTAAATGCAGTTGGTTGTTGTGCTGGCCACATGAAATCCTGCTCGTAAACCGTTAGCAACAGAAAGATGACCTTAACATCATCTGCTCTATAGATTGCAAGGTCTGAAAGGGAACTTAACTTCAACAGATTGCAAAAATGATTGTTGTTAGAGGTGTAATAACAAAAATAAATAACAGTAGTTAGTTAAAGGCTACATATCTTTGTTCATGAAAGGATGTTAACTTAGCAGTCTAAAAGTCACTTTGACCACACTGGTCTAATTAATGCCTGATATCTGTTGCTTACTTTATTATGTCATTGTTAACTGTTCTCATAGAAATGGGTGATCACTAATGTACCTGCCTTATAGATCTTCATCTCTAAAGGGGACCTTGCTTTTTTGTATCGGCTGTAAAATGCTCAATCGAAGCTCTCAAAAATAAATGTTTTTAGAATAAGTTTGAACTGTTCCCTATGTGCAGTAAATAAGAAAAAAATAATAAAACCATCTAAGACTGTCAGTTGTGTATGAATATATAGTTACATCTAGCATAAAACAATAATGTTGTTTCTTATTGAAACCATAGTTATTGTAACAATATTATATACAACAAAGCCAATTAAAGTTAGTGTTTTTGAAACAATATGAATATTAATGTATTGCTTTCACTACTAGTTTGTCCATCTTGTTAATGTATTTTAGTTGAACTCTTAAATAAAGTCTGCCAACATGTGGAGAATAATGCACAGCTTGTTAACATCTTGAATTACACACTTTCTTCCCAAGCGTCACATGTATCATTGGGGAGCAAGTTTTAGAACACTAGCTGAACTAAATTATTGAACAATTGTTTCTTTTCAATCATAATTTCCTGTTGGGTCTGTCCCTAATGAATTAAAAAAAAAAAGACAAGATAGTACTGAGTATTGTACTATATTATTCAATTTAAGTGTGTAGTCATTTAATTTGGTTACTGTACCATATTCTTTATTATGCTTGGATAACGTTAAAGGCTTTTGATGTTGGTTTTAGATTTATCTGCAAAATAATTGTGGTGCCATTATTTCAGATTTAACTTTGTTGCTTTCTTCCATATCAGTCTGTACAAGAAAGTTCAACACTTTTTGTAACATTAATCTTTTGTGTCAGTGGCTTGTCAAAATACAATGAAAGCTTTGTTACTTTTATTTATTTTTGTTATTTTCTTAAACTTCTAGCAGTGAATGTTAAATTGCTTAATAAGAAGAATGTTGGCCCAACTATGTATAATGTTCTTTCATATTTTATTGCACTGCTGTCTTGTTCATTCTGTCTCTGATTTGGTCAACTTTTGCTGGCATTAAAAATAATTTGTGGCAGATATCCTGCAGTTCTCTTTGTTTTTGTTTTTTTGTCTCAATTACTTTTGTTGTTAGGCTATAGTAAGCTCAGTGCACTATGCTCCAAGAGAGGGCTATCTGGAAGAAGGTTTCTGGGCTGCCTTTAGGCCCTCACCAAACTCAGCTTTAGCCTTAGCCCTCTTTACAGATAGCCAAGCAGTTGATGTCTTTCTGCTAGACATCTCACATATTTTAGAAAACATCTTCAAATTAGGAAATGTTTGCAAAAAAAAGTAACAACACAGGTATGTTCTGTCTGCTAACTATTTATTTTGTTAGGGTTGGAACATAGTATTGATTCCTTGTGAAACTGCTTCAAGAATGGAACATGTCTTAGCTACTCTTGTTTTAGCTGATCTTAGTTAATTTCATTATCTATACTTATATCCTGTTAATTGCTTTAGTTAGTTAAAATGCATATTTTGTCTGTGATGAATGTTGACCCATTGTATCACTTTTTTTCCCCATAATCCAATGGCACAAGTTAGTCATGGTTCTTCGTGGCCAGAATCTGAGTTATTTTAACAATATTCTTTAGTTGTTAATATGGGGACCACTTTTAAGAAAATAAATTTCGACTTAATAGATAACATTACATTTTGTAATTTAAAATTACTTTATTTTAAAATTTAAAAACAAAGCATTTTAGTGGAAGCACACAAAATGTCAGCATAACATTTGATTTGAATGATTATGCATCTGTGTACTTTTTTTTTATTAATGTAGTTAGATCTAGTTATCCAGAACCTTTAATTTAAATTTGATTTTCCAATTTTGATACATACAAGAGAAGTTAAAACAAAAATTATTTCTCAGCATTATCATTGATCATGTTTGAAAGCTCATATCCATTATTGTGGCTCAAATAATTGTGTTTGCTAGTCTTTCTGTGTGTGATGGTGATAACTGTGTGTAACTGGTCATCTTGGATAGTAACCACATCATATTGATTAATTTTATGAAAATGTTAAGTTTCTGATATTGTTTTTGGATCACGCTTGCAAGATAGGTCCTACTCCTTTTTTTTAAAAAATTATTTTAAAATGTTATTCTTGTATTTATGTCTTTTTTTTTTTTTTTGGTTAAAAGACAGAGAAATCTAATTGAGAAATTATTTAATGGATAAACTAAAAAAGGAAACATTATAGCCAATGTTCCTTGTAGTTCTTCAATGTCTTTTTTTGTCTTGAGTGTAACGTATAGGTGTTTTAATTGTTCTATAAAGTATTTTTTCAAAGACCTTGTGGTTTAACTAGTTGGGTTTTTTTGTCATTCCCTGTAACAGATTCTTCTGTGATGCTTGCTCAGTTGTTTAAAAGTTAAGTTGGTTGTTGTAGAGTTCTCATTGGACAGGATTTTGGTAAAAGACAATTACTTCTATTATTGAGCTAATAATTGTTCTATTGCTTTTTTATTACATAATTTTGTGTTTCATGTTGTCATTAGTTTTTTTTTTCAGTTATTTCCCTTGTTATATTTATTTAAAAATGAACTCACCTTTTGTTTTTCTGTCATATGTTTAAATTTAGAAAATCCATTTCCCATTGTCATTACTATCTCAATGTTTTCATGGTTTGAATATGATTTTGCTTGTGACAATATTTTATGAATTATACATGTACATTTTGAATTATAAATGCATTTGAGCCAAGAACAAAAATAATGTTTTGTTTAAGTTTGGTATTTGGTTCTGTTTTACTTGTCATGTGTGCTGAGAAGCTTCAAAACTGTCCAATTTGAGCCTCACCTAATTTCTTTGTTGGTCAAATCTGGTAAATGAGAATTTGAATACATAATAAACCTGTTTAAACATATGCTTTTCAAATATGTGTTTGTTAACTACTTATCTACCTTGATGGTATTAGTCACTGGCATAGTAGAAAGCAGCTGGCAGCAAATGGCCTGTGAAAGATACAGCTGGAGAGTTCACCTGAAGGTCAGGCCACACTAAGAAAAGCCCATGGTGAAGAAAGGCACTGGAGACTAAAACTTAAATAGAACCCCCTGGCGGACAACAGCTCTATCTGCATCAGATGTGGCAAAATATGAAGGTCGCAACTGCTTTTGCGCGTGGTAACATGCATATTATATTATTCTCTCGTATACAGAGCTAGCGTGGTAACATGCATATTATTCTCTCGTATACAGAGCTAGCGTGGTA
>JADKLZ010000728.1:22049957-22062518 GCA_021533235.1 Biomphalaria straminea
TAGAGATTCAAATCAAGAGTTTCAAATCAAGAGTTTCAAATCAAGAGATTCAAATCAAGAGATTCAAATCAAGAGTTTCATATCAAGAGATTCAAATCAAAAGTTTCATATCAAGAGTTTCAAATCAAGAGTTTCAAATCAAGAGATTCAAATCAAAAGTTTCAAATCAAGAGTTTCAAATCAAGAGTTTCAAATCAAAAGTTTCATATCAAGAGATTCAAATCAAAAGTTCCAGATCAAGAGGGCATAATCATCGCAGTTCCATAACTGATTTTCTTTTCTTCTTAATTATCCATTTCTGTTTTTGACTCTGAGTAAAACTTTATACTTCTAGTTTTGGCTCAACATAAAACTTTATATTTCTAGTTTTGGCTCTACCTAAAACTTTTTCTAGTTTGGGCTCTATCTAAAACTTTATATATCTTGTTTTGGCTCTACTTAAAACTTTATATTTCTAGTTTTGGCTCTACCTAAAACTTTATATTTCTAGTTTTGGCTCTATCTAAAACTTTATATTTCTAGTTTTGGCTCTACCTAAAACTTTATATTTCTAGTTTTGGCTCTACCTAAAACTTTACATTTCTAGCTTTGGCTCTACGTTTAACTTTACATTTCAGTCTTTTTTTGTTTGTTTTGTTTCTTCATACTAGTCCTTGACCTTGGATTAAAATGGGAGCAGTTGCACTTTAAACATTGTCTATTTCGCTTCCTCAGTCCCTCTCTCTCTCTCTCTCTCTCTCTGTCTCTCTGACTCTGTCTCTCTCTCTCTCGCTCTCTCTCTCTCTCTCTCTTAGCCAATGTAGTTTGCCGTCTCTACTTCCTATTCCACACTAGCCTTTATGTTTCAGTATTTGCTCGCTTTAAAAAAAAAGCGTTTTTTTAGCAGCCTCCGAAAGGGAAAAAGCGCTATTAAATTAGTTTTGTGTGTCCGTCCGTCCCGTTTAGATCTCAAAAACTAGAAAGGAAAATGAAAAGGGACATCATGATATTTTAGATCATTCAAAGTTCTGATGCAACGGTTACTTATTTTTCCGATAGTGAACCATCTAATTTTTTAAATTATATATGCAAGCATATTTTTAAAAAAATTACACCACTTTTCAATGAAAAACTTCAGGGCAAGTAAGTCTTATTGAAAAGGTCACAGGCTCATTCATAGATACGCACATTGATACAAAAAAATTAATTGCATCAAAGGTTACAATGGAAAAAGTATCAATGGATCATTATAAAATACATTTTCCATTTATTAACTAACTCATGGGATAAAATACTGATTCAAATGTTGTTTTTCAAAAGAACGTTAGTACGAAAATCGTTTCAATTGAAATTTAAAAAGAAAAGAACTGAACAACAACTTTTTACCGCGCAGTTTTCACACATCCTCATTAGCCCGGCCTAATCATTAGGTTATATTCATAGACATAGATCAATATAGACTGGAAAAAGGATGTAACTTTATGTAACTTGAAAACATGTATATCTATTGAATTCGGATTTCCGAATTATGAAAAATTGAAAAATTGCATGATCTTCAGGCATAGAGATTAAACAAAACTCATAGACATAAATAAAGTACACGCAAACGCAATTCACAAATTTTCATTTCATAAAACTCTCCTATTGGCCAGTCTATATTTATTTATGTTTATGGCTATACTATTGACAACAATCTGAATCTAAATTACAATAAATAGAGGTAATATCTACATAGATCTGTATACGAGTTTTTTAGTCTATATATAGTAGATTCTATATCAAGATTCAATATCTGGATCTAAGAGTCTTAGATTTAACTCTAGATATAGACTTAGATATAGACTTAGTCGTAAATTAGAATAACTTAGGCTTTAAACTTAAGACTTAGACTTAGATTTAGATCTAAATTTATCTAAGTCTATCTCTAAACTGTAGTAGGCCTAGATCTAGATCTAAACTTAGAGACTGAGACTTATTTCTATAATTAGTCTTTATCTAGACTTAGATCTATTTCTAGATTTAGGCTTAGATCTTGAATCTAGATTTAGATATAGGTTTAGTAGTTATGATAGTAACTAGATCTAGTTAGTATGAAAACGAGAAATGACAATAGAGACAAACTGTAAGTCTAAGGAAAGATTTCAAATATATTATACATTTGATATGTGTGTTCGTAGTGTAGTGGTTACCTCATCTGCTTAGCACGCTGAAAGTTCTGGGTTCGAAACCTAGCTTATCATGTAGTGAGTCACATCCTGTAAACTAGATATCTATTTTTTTGATGAGTTTTTAAAAGTATATTTTTTACAGCCTAATATAAATAAATAAATAAGGCTTGTCTTCGAGTCCGAAGATTAGTGAAGAATACAGTATTTCCCCGAGGATATGCAGCCCCAGCCGTGACCTACATATTTTGACACATACGGGGCAAGCAAAACCATTGTCCGCAGGTGGTCGATTTAGATTTTCTTTTCGTCGTCTGCGTTTGTCTTCGGCAGCAGATTTTCTTTTGGTCTCAAATGTGTATCCCGCGGCCTTCGTGAGTGACCTCCAGCTGTCTCGTTCCGACGCCGCATGCAGCCAGGTGCTCTCTTTTATGTCAGCCAAGGAAAGTTGACGCCTAACCTGATCTTTGAAGCGTTTCCGTGGGGCGCCTCTGTTACGTCGACCACCTTTTAGCTCACTAAAAAAGACTGCCTTTTGCATACGTTCGTCTCCCATACGGGATACGTGCACTGCCCAGCGTAGCTGTCGGACCATAAGAAGTCCCTCTATACTGTCCATACCGACGTTCGCCATGACATCGCTGTTTGTAGTGCGGTCCTGCCATTGTATGTCCATGATGGAGCGACAGCCTAATATATATTCTATCCTCTACCGATCTTTAGATCTGTCCGTCTGTCTCTAGGAGTACCACTTCGGGGACTTATTTTGAGTTTGTGTGTCCACACAAACTGTCTTTGTTATCTTGTTTATATTGTTCTATCATTTTGTTTCTTACTCTCTCTATATCTCTTAGTATCTTATTGCTATTCTGTCGTTTTTTTTCCGCTCCCTTTTTAGCTCTATCTTTTTCACTAATGACATTTCTCTCTTTGTCTCTCTTTGTCTCTCCCCTTCATTCTGTCATTTGTTTTTCTCTCTTTCTTTTCCTCTCCAATTCTCTCAGTCATTCTTTCTCTCGTTGTCTCTATTTTTCTTTGTCTGCCATTTATTCCCGCTCCTTTTCCCTTTGTCTTTCTTTCTCTCATTCCTTCTCTCATTGTCTCTGCCATACATTTCTGCCTTCCTCTCTTTCTTTTTTTTTTCAATCCTTTTCTCTTATCAAATTTTTCTCTAACTATTTCTGTCTTTCTATCTCTTTTTTTTGTTATCATCTCTGACATGGCATCTTTCATCTACTCTTTTCTCTCTAATTTTCTCTCTCTCCCTATCTGACTCTTATCATCACAAGGCGTCGATAGGGTGGGGAGGAGGAGGGGAAAGAGTTCGAAAATCCTAGCGGGTCCACACTAGAGGGGGCCCCCAAATGAGTGTTTTTTTTTTCATAAAAAATTAAATATTATGCAAAATGCAGGGGCCCCCAAAGAGGCCAAGCCGCTCGGGCCCCCAAATGATGGAAAATTCCTAATTCCGCCCCTGCTCATCACATCTCCTTCTAATATCTATACTATTATTTCTTTTTTCCCTCTACCTAGTGTTCCAGCCCAATCTCATTCTCAGATGATTGAGTTCTTGTTTCTATTCTCTGTTTCTCTTTCTTTATCATTTCGTTCTTTCAGCTCTTTTTTCATACATCACAAAAACAAGCAAACAAAAACAAAAAAACAAAAAAAAAAAGAACAGAACGACACTAGAATAAAATAAAAAAAAAAAAACAAACTTCGAATCTCTCTCATTGTCTCTACATTCCTCTTTATCCTCCTCCTCCTCTCTCTCTCTCTCTCTCTCTCTCTCTCTCTCTCTCTCTCTCTTACATTTCCAGGCACATTTTAGCGACCTTGACATATATTACAAAAGACGGCCTACTTGTTGTTTATGTACACATGACTGAAATCCAGGGTTTTATCGTTCCCATTGTGAACACCACCCCTGACCTATATAGACCAGCAGAATCTCAACACAGATTTAAAAAAAATGTTACAGCACTCACGCCGAGAGCCAAGTGACTCTGTTTTCCAGTACACCTCCCCTCTAGGCTCAAGTCAGCAATGTAAGTAAGTCACACTATATAGTTTGCATTTTTTAAAAATATAAAATAATTGTTATAATTTGTTTTAGGATTATGAAAGTAATATTATTGTTTTAAAATGGAAGCAAGTTCATTAACTCTTTCTCTCCGTAATTATTTACCAGACTCTGGTGGATTCAACGTTGGTGTCGTCAGTTAGGAGAGAAAGAGTTAAAAACAAACTATTAGTATATTTGGTCTTCAAAAAGCGCACATCCTTGTTTTCATTTTGTTGAATTATCAAATTATTTCAATGCTTAATTCTTTATCTCGTAATTATTTTTTCCACGTTTCGACGGATTTCATACTATAACATAATAATGTTATGATTAAGCTTCAATAGATTTGTCGTTTTTATATTTGGTATATAATTAAAGGGCAATGCATGCTTTTGTCATATAGCACACAAAAAAAGTTTGTAAACTTAAACATTAATTTAATTTAATGAAGTCGAATTAGTAAGGAGATAAAGAGTTTGTTCAGAATGTAGACAATCTAAATAAATTAGCTTTTTTTTTGGGTAACAGAGACTTCCTTTAATAGACAACAGAGACTTCTTTTGATAATAGAAACTTCCTCTGGTAAAAGAGACTTCCTTTCGTAATATAAACACCCGTTTCTCAATGTGTCTATATGTGCAAATAAGATACCCAATGAAGCTTAGCATCAACTATGTACGACATCTTGCTGCTAGGTAATGCTTCCAGGTCCGAGGTCCAGGGTTCAAGTCCACATCATTTATGAACATTGTTTCCACAAATATTTTTCACTTTTTAGCGGCCCCCGAAAGGGGAAAAGACGCTATTAGTTTTGCTATTAGATACACATTGTTATACACCAAATAGGCCAGGTGGACATCTAACTTCATATTCACTTTCACCTATCCCTTGGTCTGCTGGACCGTTGGGGCACCACACAAGATCTGTCAACCTTCTTTCTCCATTCTTCTGTCATTTGCTTCTGATAGAATTTCATTCTGATATTCTTTCAGAAAATATTGAAACCTGTCTTTTTAGCTGCCTGGGTGGACCACTTCGGGGACCGTCACTTTCAACTATACCTTGGTCTGCTAGACCTTTGGGGCACACACAACAGAGGATCTGTCAACCTTCTTTCGCCATTCTTCTCTGTCATTTGCCATTAACAGAATTTCATTATGAAAATATTGAAGCCTGCCTCGGTGAACCACTTCTGATAGAATTTAATACCGATATTCTTCTGAAAATACCAGCAATTTTGGATTTTCTTTCCTTTTTTTTTCATGTAATGTTCAGATTACTAAACCAAGCAGAGATGTCACTTTAAGAATATTGAACTACCGGTACACTAATTGTTCTGACGAAGTTGACCAAGCTGAGATTTGCAGGGTGAAACTATTACAATGGAGGAGGGATCTCTACTGGATGATGTGCTGGAGTCACTTCGTTGGAATGGCAGATACCAAAAGACGAGATCGTTCGTCTATCTCACGGCATTTACAGTTATGGTCATGCACTCTATGAGTCTAATTTTTATCGGTGAGTTTTAAATAAACTTAAATCTTAGAAATGAATTTAAAAATAATTACTTTTGTTGTGATTAAAGCCCTGATAATAACTGACACTAATGTACTTAACTTTAGAAGATAAAAAATAACTACTGACATATTGAATAAATTATTTCTTCGTCAAGATTTTAGAGTTTATTAATTTTCACAAGGTGAAGATATATAAATAATAATGGCATCAATTTGTAAATATGAGATGAGTTTTTTTTTCTAAAGGTGACCTAGTTTCCTATTTCATATTCAGGAAAGATTGTAGCGCACAAATGTCAGCCACTGGACAACTTGTCTGTAACTTTGGACAACATTACATTTCATATCGTCGGTAACAGCAGCAACAGTGCATTCAACGTGAGTTACGGTGAATGTTCCCTCGATGTCTTCAACGGCACCAGCATCATTTACTCAAGCGAGTGTCGGGCAGGGTATCAGTACAATGAGCCAAAATATTCTTCTTATGTTTCAGAGGTAGGCCAAGCATAAATGTGTTTAGAGACTAGTTGTTTTGTGTGTGGATATCTTATCTTATACAATACAGACGTTACTTCAAAAAAGTCATGCATATTAACCAATGACTTAAATTCTGCCAATTCACTGGTTTTCCTGGCCAGATCAGGCAATCCATTCCATGCTCTAATAGCGCTAGGGTAGAAGGAGCTTTTGTACAAATTTGGCCTAGCATATGGGACGAGAAATGTGCCTTTTCTTTGTGTCTTTCTGAGTATTTTATTAAATTTTGTTTTTGAATTTGAAGATCATGGTTCAGTGTTTTATGTATAATTGCTACTTTACTTTTGAGTCTTCTGTCCTGAAGGCTTTCTAAATTTAGTGATTTTACTAAAGGCGTTACTCTAGTCCAGTGATGCCCAAAGTACGGCCCGCGGGCCACATCCGGCCCGCGACGTGGTTCCATCCGGCCCGCGGAGATGTCGGCACAAAGTGAAAAAATGTGTCTTCGCAAAAAAAAAAAAAAAAGAACTTTTGAAAATTTTTCTTTCATTACGTTAGGGTTCTCAATGTTATTATTAATTTTTTAATGTATTGGTTGCAATAAAAACAATCAGCGTATTTATACGAAGAGTGTTTCTATTTAAAGAAAACAAAAAAGGTTCTTGCTAGCAATGATGGTAGAATCAGAAGAACGCTGTTGAAGCTGTCTCATGACAAGAACAAGGTGTTTCAAAGATATTGGTAAATATCTCCATCCGCTGAGAGAGTCTACTGACACATCTGATGCCTCTCAAAATCTTGGTATTTAATTGTTTTACAAACAGCAGTTTTATGATCAGCGAAGTTTGTCGTTATAAGAAGCAAGCATGGGGCCATTACTGGCGAAGTCCTGACAAAGAAGTTTTAACCATCACAGAAGATCTTCCATGGAAAAAATTAGTAGGGGTGACACTGATGGTTCCAGAAGTTTGGTTGACAGCAAGAGTTATTAGCAAAAAGGAACCAAATCTGTGTGGCTTTATTGAATTAGTCATCAACAAATTCTATGGGGCAAGGTGTTCAGTCTGGACTATGTGGTGATGGTCGTGTTTTGATAGAACAATTTTAGCCATTTCAAAATGTCATTGCGTCAAGGGCCCAAACAAAGCAACTTGTGGTACTGATTGGCTTACAAAGCCAGACATCCCAGCTAGATAAAATTAAAGTAATTCAGAAACTGATTTCTACTCCGTGTTACTTGCTGAAATTTTTTCTAAATCTCAGAAAACAAGTGTTAAGGATGATCACTATAATTACAAGCACTGAAAACAAACTTTTTTAGCAAAATTTTCTCACGAACAAACATATAGGATTCTAAATTCAGTGCTTTGACTTGGTGTCTCATATATGAAGTTGTATATGTAAAAGTTGGTTTGACATAGTCGTCTCGTGAATTAATGTAAGTACTAGATTCACGGGTTTTTAATAAATGTTTTTTTTAACCTTTTTGGCGATGTGGCCCGCGACACGGGTGCCGGAAATTAAAATGGCCCGCTGACAGAGTAAGGTTGAGCATCACTGCTCTAGTCAAATGCGAATATTGATTTGTTACACATCTCTCTGCTCTATTTTGTGTCTGTTCCAGTTTCTTAATGTTTTCTGAGTTGAGGGGCAATTAGAATTAGATATAGTAATTATCTGTGGCTTCTTTCAGCCACGATGCGACTATAAAAAAGTAAAGATCATCTCATAAAAATGAGATCTTCTTTTTCTTCGTTCTTATTGTTATGTTAGAGCGTTCAGATGACTAGACCAATATATGAGATGAACTGCGCAGTGGTTTCCAAATCAGGGAACTCTCAATGTAGTTTTCTTTCTATTGGGGTGTTTTGGGGCCAGTGTCTTATACGGGCTTCTTGGTAAAGAGAGAAGTATTTGAGGACGTGGTCGGCAATCTCTGGTGACACTCTACATGGGCAGATTTCACTGGTTCCAAATGAGACGAATGGGACGTTAGCTATTGTCGGAACGATGTCACCCAGAGCACTGCTTCCTTTCTACGCAGCTAGTGCCGATACTGTGTCCTCGCAGGCTCTGCAAGGGTGCAAGGGTGTTGAGCCTTGTTTCCTGCAAGCTGCCTAAGGGTCACAGTCGCCTGATTTCTCCTTAGTGATTATTTTCGAAGACCTTTCCTTGTTTCGGTAAATTTAGCAAGGCAGCAGCGGTTTGATTTCATAATTTTCCTTGGTTCGAATTCCAGTTTGGGTCTACCTATGATTAGATTCCAGTTTGGGTCTACCTATGATTAGATTCCAGTTTGGGTCTACCTATGATTATCGCCATTTATTCTTCACTTTTTCTCTGAATAACCTTGGTACATTAGTGCTGCTATTATTATATACTACATGTCATGTTTATAAAATATTTTGAAATGCATATTACAAATATAAATGAGTTGGGATTTTTGTATGGTTAAAGATTAAAATAAATAGCATCTTTCTCGTGTCCTTCCTTTGTCAAACAAATCTCAGATTTACTTGCTTAGAAAAGGTCTTTAGAAATATTACGACTACTCCAATTTGCTAGCCAATTCTTTATGGGGTTCAAGGTGGCACGTCACAGCACGGGTATTTCGAAAACCGCTCTAACGTTTTTCATAGAGATTTGACAGTTAATACATTATATATAACTTTGAAAAAAAATCTAATTTGCCAACCAGTGAAAATTCCTGTTGAACCGTTATTTTTTTTTAATACAATCAGCTTAACATTTGACTTATGTCTTATTTTATTGAACACGGCTTCAGCGGGAATCCCCACAGTCACTTGAATGTTTCTTTGTATTCTCCAAAGCGCTTGAATAGATTGATATACATTAGCAATTAGCGCACCGAAATCATTAGCTGGACTGTTCAAAGAAATTAATTGTGCAAGGGTGACTGGAAAGACTTATTGTAATGATGAATTATTTTGCAGTTTAAGTCACTGATCAGCATGCATGACTAGACACAGGGACATCCTTACAAACTTACGAAGTAATCATCTTTTTTTTAAACAACGTCTGTAACCTATAAAATAAGATCTCTCTCTCTCTTATCATCAGGGGCGGACTAGATGTCAAAATCGCCCAAGGCATTTCTATAGAGTACAGTCCATAAATTGTACATGATATAATGGGCCTCCTATCCTATTGTAGGCCTACCTGTTCTCAAACTCATTATGTTATTTTTTTTATAATGTATCATTAACTGTATGCATGCTCTATATCTTTATAAGAAATATAGACCTAGTGTTGCTTTTTAATCTTATCTTTGTAGGTTCACCGGACATTTGCACCACTAAGAAAGACTTTCATAAGATACAATATATTAATTGCATGAAAAAGTAGATGCCCTCTTCAGCTTCATAAAGAAGGAAGGGATTAATTATTTTGTATATTGCTTGCCTTATCTACGAAGTTTGTTCTAGATTTAATGTTTTCATTTCACTGTGTTCCAATTCGATTTGTTTTAGGTCTATAGCATGCTTACTGTTGGAATGTTTTATCAACGTCTTGTTTTATTTTTATCTTCTTTCAGTGGGACCTGGTCTGTGAGAAGCAGCCATTGGCCGATCTCTCCCTTACCGTTGCATTGGCTGGAAATCTCGCCGGGTCGTTGTTTCTGTCCGGACTAGCTGACAAGTAAATAGCTTTGATAGAGACTAAAGTGTGGACAAATAGAGCTGGCCAGTAGATTTAAATGACCAATTTTTTTTAGTGGCCACGAAAGGGTAAAAGCAACTATTAATTTAACGTGAACCTCCGACTGTCATGTTTTGAGCTCAAACGTTAGAAAAACACTGACAAATCCTCTAACACCATGCACATACAAGAATCGCTCCTATAATAAAAGTAAAAGTAAAGTTCCCCTTTCAGACCTAGTGGTCTATAGGGCAGATGATGTAAAGGTCATCTGATTCTGTGGCCTACGGTTAACGAGGGTGTCATGTGGCCAGCACAACGACCAACCGCCTTTACTTTCCCCCAACTAATGTCAGGTACCCATTAGAGCTGGGTGGACTCAAGGGCGCCCGAAAATCCTGAAATAAAAATCCCAGCCTTCACCAGGATTTGAACCCGGGACCTCCAGTACGGAAGCCAAGCGCTTTACCGCTCAGCCACCGCGCCCTCTGCTCATATAAAAGAATATGATTATTTTATGTAAACTTTGATAGACATTCTTAATGAACAAAAACAAATTAACATTTTATTATAAAAATACCTCTGTTCTACACATGTTTTCGTGGAAACAAAGACCTTCTGGGTGGAACCTGCACCCAGTTCTCAAAAACGGCTCTTATGATTTTCCAAGAAATTGGACATTTATATATATAGGCCTATATATCCTAGTAAACAGAATGACTAACTGGTTGGTCACGGCGTTACAAAGTATAACTAGAAATAAATTTTAATTCTGTAAAATGTTTACAAATATTTATCTTCAACAGGCTATATGTTTTGGGGTATTTTCACATGCAGGTATTATAGCATTGCAAAAGATTAATAAATGAACGTCCAGGAATATTTTGCGCATCTTCTTCTAGGTCTAGACCATAGACATAAATAAATATAGACTGGCCTATAAAAGAGTTTTATGAAACGAACATTTCTGACTTGCAATTTTGTGTAATTTATTTATGTGTATGAGTTATGTTTAATCTCTAAGACTGAAGATCATGCAATTTTTCAATTTTTCAGAATTCGGAAATCCGAATACAATAGATATACATGTTTTCAAGTTGCATGAAGTTATTTCCTTTTCCCAGTCTATATTGATTTATGTCTATGGTCTAGATCTAAAGGTCTATACAAATATTATAACATTTCCTTATACATTCGCTTACAAGGATTTTTTTCTCCACGAGTTGGGGGTGGGACTTGGGAGGGGTAAAATAGTTCTTTTTTTAACTCGAACATTCATTAGTTTTTGGGAAAATTAATCGCTCAAGTTGTATACATGAGGTATGGTCTTTTTTTTTTTTTTCAGAAGTATTTTTTTTATAAATGTTTCTCTTGTTTTATGTGACACATTTTTTTTTGTCCTACAACATTCGATTTTCTATTTTTTTTTTCAGATACGGACGAAAAATCACATTCATGATCAGCAACTTGTTGTTTTTTATCACCGCTTTGGCCTGCTCATTTCCACTCAATTTTGAATCTTTTTTAGTCTTAAGTTTTCTTTCCAGAGCCTTTGTGTCTGTGAGTAGCTTTTAGCTTAGTATCATGATAGTTGTATTTTACTTCTAGTGTTAAAAAATAAATAAATCAGAAATTTAAAAAAAAATGTATAATTTAATTGGACATTTCTTTACACTGTAGAGGTGAAATTTCGCGCATAAACTCGTGCTGCATGACATGTTTTAATTTCAGAAAGATATGTTCGTTAAGTTTTAAAGTCTTAAATTTATTACAGTGTCTGGTACAATCTTGTGCACTTCTCTCACTTTCAATTATCGGGTCAAGATGAAACTCTGCACAATTATTTATTGTTCCTAACAAACCATGAGTAAATAAAACATTAAAGAATTAGTCAATTACATAGTGGTCATGGACATCATTCACCAATCGCATGAAAACACATTTAGACACGTCATAATATTGATAAAACAATGAAAAATACGTATCACGTGATGGCCTTCGTGGGTTAAATAATTTGTATAGTAAAAATTGATAAAACAATGAAAAAATACGTATCACGTGACAGCCTTTATAGAATTACATAATTTGTATAGAAGAGATAGAAAATCGCGTGGCTAAATATTGTTTGCTTACGATTGGTGAATGAGGTCCATTAATTTTTTTTTTTATATCGAAAAAGGGAATAAAATCACACAGTAGATACATTTATATACACTATATTGATATATACATGTGGGGTTCTTCCCCTTAGATTATTTATAATTTGCTTGTTATTTAAATGACCATGAAAACCCAGTATGCTACCTACAGTACTCACAGGAACTAACAATCACCGTGAAAACCAATTGTACTACCTACATTACTCACAGGAACTAACAACCACCGTGAAAACCAAGTGTACTACCTACATTACTCACAGGAACTAACAATCACCGTGAAAACCAATTGTACTACCTACAGTACTCACAGGAACTAACAACCACCGTGAAAACCAAGTTTACTACCTACAGTACTCACAGGAACTAACAATCACCGTGAAAACCAAGTGTACTACCTACAGTACTCACAGGAACTAACAACCGCCGTGAAAACCAAGTGTACTACCTACAGTACACACAGGAACTAACAATCACCGTGAAAACCAAGTGTATTACCTACAGTACTCACAGGAACTAACAACCACCGTGAAAACTAAGTG
>JADKLZ010000728.1:22090457-22105089 GCA_021533235.1 Biomphalaria straminea
TGTATGACTGCTGGTTCTGTATGGCTGGTGGATGTGTATGGATGGTGGATCTGTATGAGTGTTGGATGTGTATGGCTGGTGGATGTGTATGACTGGTGGATCTGTACCACTGGTGGTTCTGTCAGCAAAAGTTGATAAATATTATTATAAGCAAACGGTCGCCTTTGACATGTCATTCTAACATCGTACATTATAAACGATAAGGGTCATTTAATTGGGCCGTAAATATTTTTTGCTTAGATTATTAATTCAAATGTACTTTCTTTATGCTTCAGTAAATACATTAATCAGGTGCGGACCTTTTTTTTTTCTTCGTATATTTAACAACTTAGCATGTATTAATAGTCTAAAAAAAAGTCAGAATGCTTATCATAAACGCTTTCTTTTCTACGCATGTAAGAGTCTTTCATGGTTATTGTACTGTAAGCACAGAGGAAGACTAGTAGGCCTGATGTAGGAAGAAGAATTACCAACTTGCGCTTCGCAGATGACATTTATGGATTAGTCGGGACAGAAGAAAACTAACTGACTTAGTGATGCGCATTGACAAGAATTCCGTAGCATATGGTATTGTTACAACTCCAGTTGGGGACTGAATGGTTAATGTGTGCGACCCACTGGCACACAGACTTTATGCGCGTCACACAGGTCAACCAACTACTGTACCTAGTGTGACCTGTGATCTGGGCATGACCCGAGCTTGGACGGAGAGAACAGTCCAGCGGAGAGAAAGACAGTGATAGTTACATATGTGTGTGTAGGACAGTGTGTGTTTTGTGACAGTTAGAGACAGATGTAGTCCAGTCCAGATAGAGACAGTTAGGACTGGTGTTAAGAAAAATTTGAAAATGTAGCATGTACGCGCTGTATTAGATGTTCTGTTGTGTTAGTTAGGCAGTTGTATTGTTTAAGCATTTGTAGATAGTGGAGCCAATTGTGTCGTATTGGCTGTGGTGTTGTATTTGTTAATAAACCGCCACTGTGTTATTGAAGCTCTTGTCGTTAAGTTCTTGTATTAGATGTGCTGTGTTTATGTTAAGCAGTGTTTGCAGAAGGCCTGATTAGAGAAGTTCGTTACATTGGTGTCAGAAGTGAGGATTTCTAATGGCTTCTGTGAAACTGCTTAGTGAACTTGATCTAAAAGAACTTAGACAGGAGCTTCGTGAAAGAGGTCTACAGCTTAATGGGAACAAAGAAACACTAACAACACGTCTCCGAGAAGCGTTGCTGGAAGAAGATGAAGAACCGGACTCGTATCTATTTGAAATCAAACCAGATGTCAGAGTGCTCATGTGTGCCGTGAGTGAACAGATGAGCTCGCTCCAGGTACAGTTATGTGCGACGATGAAAAATGTCAACAAAACGTTTGGTACCATGATTAAACAGATAGGTACCAGTACTGTACAGAACAAGACTGACAAAACGTTTGGTATCATGCAGAACCCGACAGACGAGTCGATTGGCTTAAACAACAAGCAGCTTGACGTTTGCTGTGACAACGATGAGCTCAGATCTGATATGAGAACCTCAACTAACCAGACAGATCAAGACAACGTTGGGTCTGAGTCCAAGCCTGTTGCTGTGGACCTTAAAGACTTCTGTCTATCTGTCAGTGTCTACGAGAGGAACTCTAAGCATGATTACTGCACTCATGCGTTTGACAAGAACTGTACGCACATAGCATTACAAGAAGACTGTGAATGCCAAGAAACACACCAACAAGGTCAGGACTTAACAGAAGCTTGTCTAGCTGTCAGGGTCAACACGAGAAGCCCTGGTGATAATCTAGGAAACACATTAGAACCTGATGCTAATGTTGATGGACCTTTGCACGTTGAATGTCATCAACCTGCCCCACAGTCGAGTTATTCAGACTCGGATAAAGGTATTGGCGAGTTTGACAACTTGCCTTCATGTGGAATTGCAGCTCATTCGCAAAGCATCCATCGAAGAAGAATGCTGAAGCCGCTTGTCAGATCATCAGTCTTGATGACTACAGCTACCAAATGCACTAGTTTCTTAGGTGCTAAGTGGCTGCCATCAGCATTTATCGACAAGAAAGCAAACCAACGACAACGATACCAACGTGCACTTTCTCTCAACCAAAGGAAGACCAGCTGGTGCAGGAGAAAGAGACATTCACAGGTTGCAACGCAGATGGCTTCATCGAGATGGCAGCATAAGCCCACTGCCCCTCCCACAGATAGACCCCCACCTGCAACGATGAACCTTCACAGCCCATGTTGTGAGTTAGATTTTGTCCGGGACGGACAAATCTAAGAAGGGGGCAATGTTACAACTCCAGTTGGGGACTGAATGGTTAATGTGTGAGACCCACTGGCACACAGACTTTATGCGCGTCACACAGGTCAACCAACTACTGTACCTAGTGTGACCTGTGATCTGGGCATGACCCGAGCTTGGACGGAGAGAACAGTCCAGCGGAGAGAAAGACAGTGATAGTTACATATGTGTGTGTAGGACAGTGTGTGTTTTGTGACAGTTAGAGACAGATGTAGTCCAGTCCAGATAGAGACAGTTAGGACTGGTGTTAAGAAGAAGGTTTTGAAAATGTAGCATGTACGCGCTGTATTAGATGTTCTGTTGTGTTAGTTAGGCAGTTGTATTGTTTAAGCATTTGTAGATAGTGGAGCCAATTGTGTCGTATTGGCTGTGGTGTTGTATTTGTTAATAAACCGCCACTGTGTTATTGAAGCTCTTGTCGTTAAGTTCTTGTATTAGATGTTCTGTGTTTATGTTAAGCAGTGTTTGCAGAAGGCCTGAGAAGTGAAGTTCGTTACAGTATGTAAATAAATGCCAAAATAAAACAATTTACGACCAATAGCCAACAGGGCTCCTTGGTCATGGCCATATTTGTATATGATTCTGAGTTTTGGTTTGCAGAGCTAGAGAGGAGGATCCTAGCAATGGAATTGAGATGTTACAGAAAGATCCTAGGTATCGCGTTCAAAAACCATATCACAAACCAAGAGATTAGAGACAGGGTTACGACAGCGATTGGACCCCATGATGACTATGGTAAAAACGCAAGCTAAACATCTATGGCCATATTACAAGATCTTGGGGGCTCGCGATGGCCTTACTCCAGGGAACAGCACCAGGAAAAGAAGAATACTACAATATGTATAAATAGTTTAATATGTATAAATATTAAACTATGTATTGAACATTTGAAGTGATAAATATTAGTTGAGAGTTGGGTTATGTTAGAGATGCACCATGCATATCTGTTTGATAATAAATGTTCGTCCGCTGATCTCAGACTTTATTGGCTGTGTTATAATTATGCAGTGTCAACAAACGTTTCACACAATTCAACGTCTACGTAATATACTAATTAATAATAAAGCAACCTTCGTGTATACCTGGCTTTACAGAGCCTTACCATTTCAATGACCTTATCATACAATATGCTAAATATCTTTTCCAACTAGGAACCTATGTAACCATCGCTAGAATTAATACATAGACAAAACAAAAAACCTAAAACTTAATTTTTCTCTTTCCAGGCCAATGCAACTCAACCAACACTGCCACTGGTCCAGCTCAAGAGATTTATATTTCATGCTTTGGCAGCGACGGATTTACCATCATCACCATTGGTTCAGTTCGCGCATGCGTGTGGGTGTCAACAAGCGAAAAACAATACACCACTGCCCGAGATGACTGTAGAGGTGAATAAAACAAAAACAACACACACAAATATACATACATACATACATACATACATACATACATCTTTTTAAAATAGGACTTACACCACTCCGCAGCCTTTTAACTCTTTTTCTCCTAACTGACGATACCAGCGTTGATTCAATTAGAATGTGGTAAATAATTACGGAGAGAAAGAGTTAACAAAACTTTTTCAACTCAGTCTTTTTTTTTTATTATTTGCATCAATCAGCGACGACGGCGACTTCACTTTTAGCATTATGTTTAAGATGACTTTCTGATCGTGTGGTAAACGTTTTAGACTTTTGTCTCATAGGTTTAGGGTTTGAACGCTGTACAACACCATCCCCCCCAAAGTTCTATAGGAACATATGAAACATGTCAAACAAAAAAAAGGGCGTTAAAAGACACAATTATTAAGAAGTTTGTGTTTACGAATTCTTTAAACCCCTTTTAGAATACGAACATTTTGTTAAAGAAAGGAGTTGGGATTTGGAAAGATTGCAACCACAGTTTCTCCAGCAATCTCTCGGAACAAGTTGGGATTTGGAAAGATTGTAAACACAGTTTCTCCAGCAATCTCTCGGAACAAGTTGGGATTTGGAAAGATTGTAAACACAGTCTCTCCAGCAATCTCTCGGAACAAGTTGGGATTTGGAAAGATTGTAAACACAGTCTCTCCAACAATCTCTCGGAACAATTAGGAATTTGGAAAGATTGTAAACACAGTCTCTCCAACAATCTCTCGGAACAAGTTGGGATTTGGAGAGATTGTAAACACAGTCTCTCCAACAAATTTCTCGGAACAAGTTGGGATTTGACACGGTTTGTTCTTTTGCTTAACAAAACAAGAAGCAATTAACAAAAACATTTGTTAATTAACAATTTGTAATTAAATATTTTGTTAGGTATCTCGAACAAGGGTAATACATTGTACTTGACAAAGGGGTGTTATAAACTTCATTAGTCCCCTTTATAGGTCACCGCTTTTAAGTAAGTTGAAACAATACAAAACAATACAATCTACTGTAATCAAAAGCAGAGTGGTTAGTGTGTCGGTTTGAGCCATGAGTTTGAATTCAGGTCGTTGCCTCCCCCCCTTTTTTTTTTTGTAAATGCTTTTAAAAATCGATTACGTAAAACATTCTTACTCACCCTCCCATTTTCTCAACTGGTCCAGGCAAGTGATAGGGTCATAGTGTACTGAGAAAACTAAAAGCATGAGATTGCGTTAAACAAATACAATTGGTACAAATATTTCGATTCGCACAGATTTATTGTTATTGGTCTAGATCTGTTTCAAATTACATTACTGATAGACAGGAGCGGACTGGGTGTCAAAATCGGCCCAGGCAATTCTATAACACTTCGGCCCATAAATTTTATATTATACGATGGGCCTCCAATTATAGGCCTACCTGTCCAGAAAATCTTTGTTAAGTTTAATCATGTATCCATAACTGTAAGCATGCTCTATATTTTTACAAGAAATCTAGTCTTTATGTTGCGTATTCATCGCTAAGTGTGTAGGGCCGAAAAAGATGAAGCCTACACTAGCACTATCTACGGATGTAGACTATTACATTATTTCGGAAAATATGCTAAAATAAATTAGTATTAGGACCTACAATGTTGAGTCTCTAAAAGACTCTTTTTAAAGACGACGCTCAAAGGGCCACTTTTCAAGGGAATATTATAAAACCTTTAACAATTCAATATTATACCAAATGGCATTCATGAGACCCTTTAGGTAACCCTACCGGCCCATTAGGGTACCGGCCCACCGGGCATTTGCCCGAATGCCCATATAGCCAGTCCGCCCCTGCTGATAGAAATTGTGTATTGTGGTTGTACTACGTATAAGTCTATTTTTTTTAAGCATTTATTTTCAGGTATTTTTTTTTAGGTTTATCTTGTTTAAATATTAAAATTAAAAGCCTTCATATAGTGTCATCAAGTGGAAAATATTTCTGCTATGCTAAGCATCACATTGGATCCAATAAAGAGTGATCTACTTTTACATATTCACAAGAAAATAATTATGCTCTTTAAAATTTTGTTTTCTTAATCAAATTATTTCAGCTATTTATTATTCAAATAGACATAGAATAAGGTATATTTTAAAATTTAAAACACCAAAAGACAAGGGGACCCCATTCACCCATCGTAAATAAACACATTTAGCCACGTCATAATATTGATAATACAATTAAAAATACTTATCACATGACAGCCTATTTTCATTACATAATTTGTATAGAAGATATATAGAATCACGTGGCTAAATGTTGTTTGTTTACGATTGGTGAATGAGGTCCATTGGATTCATTTTTTTACACATTAGCGCTTATCAGTTTGTTTTTCCTAAAAATATTCCCATGTTTTAAAACGAGCCTCCTTATTATCCAGCCAAAGATGCTTATCTTTACACTGTGAAAACAACGGAAAAGCTCCAATGGCTTCAGTCTAATTACGACAAGAAGAAAATATGGATCGGTCTTAACGACATTGCTGTAGAAGGAACCTACAGGTGGGAAGATGACAATACCATCTGCAGCCAGAGCTGGATCAATCAGACTTTTGTTCCAGGTAAATTCAATAACAAACGATATGAGCTCTCCTAGCGGGTTAGGACCGGGCACTTTTTCCGGTATTTAGATTAAATTAAAAAAAAAAAGCATATTCTGAGGTATCAATCTACAGTGCATCATCCTGCTATTAAAAAATTTCAGTTCAAAAACCTAATCTGCTATTCTTACGTAATTGGGACTTAGATCCTCCCGCGCCGTTCGGCGCATTGGGCAGCAAGCTATCTCCACAAACAATCTGTCACTGGTAATGTCTGAAGCCTCTTCCCACCTTCTTTTATATGTATAATCTCGGTCCCTTGACTTTCGTTGTAGTGCTGTAACCTCAATGTTTCCCAGTCAGCTGTTATCAAGGGAGGCACCAGTGCAATCATTTATGTTTTTTTACGACCTTTTCTTTGTGCTCCCTCCACTGCACTTTGAAGACTTTTGATAGAATTGGTCTCTTCAAAGTATTAGGATGTTCTTCCTTTTTGTCTGCTAGAGTGTTGACACCGATAGCAAGGACAAACAGACACAAAAACTCTTTTGTTCCTCTGGCAATCAGATCATTGAATAGAACCAATCTAATGTAAACTTTTTATATGTAAATTGTGAGTGAGTCTGGTGTGAATGTACATTTTTTTAAATAATGTTTTGTTTTGTATAATGCACAAATTGTAAGACAAATTTCCTTATGGACAATAAAGATTATTATTATCATTATTATTAAGTGCAAACTCATTTGTTTTCTATTCCTGGTAACTGTTACCCAACATTTTTCCGTAGCATTTGCTCTCAAAAGGAGGCGCGGTGGTCGAATGGTTAAGCGCTCGGCTTCCGAACCTAAGGTCCTGGGTTCGAATCCCGGTGAAGACTTTGATTTTGAATTTCGGGATTTTTAGGGCGCCCCTGAGTCCACCCAACTCTAATGGGTACCTGACTTTAGTTGGGGAAAGTAAAGGCGGTTGGTCGTTGTGCTGGCCACATAACACCCTGCTCGTTAACCGTCGGCCAAAGAAACAGATGACATTAACATCATCTGCCCCATAGATCGCAAGGTCTGAAGGGAATACTTTACTTTTTACTATTTGCTCTAAAAAGCTTGAATTCTCAGTCTAAGCGTTCAGTGTTCAACTTTCACAACTATTGGGAATGGTGGATACCTCAAGCGAAGAATAGTATTAATTTTACTGGAAAGATAATGTTACTCTTCCACATTTGCCACAGTTTGTTCATGGCAGCGGATGCCAACCTTAAACATGTTTTTTTGTCATAGCATTTTATTGGGTTTAATAAGTTTTGGTTCACATATCTCTCTCCAAGATGTATTTTCTTCGAGGAAAGTCTT
Source organism: Biomphalaria straminea (assembly GCA_021533235.1). Taxonomy (NCBI): domain Eukaryota; kingdom Metazoa; phylum Mollusca; class Gastropoda; family Planorbidae; genus Biomphalaria; species Biomphalaria straminea. The sequence goes on from JADKLZ010000728.1 coordinate 22,098,069, forward strand.
ACATTAAAATTAAGCTCCATCTGATCCTTCGTAAATTTGAGTTTTTGCGGTACTTACCTTATCTGGTCGGCATTTCTCTATCCGCCACGATGGAAGCACCATAAATGCACATTATCAATTATAGTTTTAGATAGTAATAAGACTGAAAAAACATGTCAGTATAAATGTAATGATAACAATATTATTATGTCACTATTACAGGTGAACCAAATAATCAATTCTATTCAGGAGGTAACTACGATGAAGACTGTATTACCTTCTACTTTAATGTACCGCTCTTGAATGATGCACCTTGTGTTTCGATGTATGCTTACATTTGTGAAAAGCCTTTTTTCAACTTTCCATAAGCAACTTTGACGACTGGTCAACTGTTAGTTTTTAACCGACAAGCCACTACATCTACAAGAAGTCGTTTTTTTTTTTGTTTTAATTTTTGTTTTATCAATCAATTTAGCTCCAGTTGTAAATCAATGACTCCCAACCTAAGGTCCGCGGGCCATACCCGGCACATGACAAGGTGCTGACCACACCTAGAAACATTTCTCTCTTCAGTACACAGTGAAGTCACAAAGATTCTTCTCTACTGACATTTGACAGAACTCACTCCGTCTGTCTGTCCGTCTGTCTGTCCATCTGGTACAAATTGTGTACACGTTTTTTCTCTCACTTCCCATCCTCGGATGAAATTAAAATTTCGCACCAATATTCATAGTCTATGACAACATGAATCAATAATAATAATAATAAAAAATAATCAAGTTTTAATTAGCGTTAATTAATTAAGTTTTTTTTTAAGAAAAGGGGAGCTAAACCCAGAAGCATTGAGATATGTGTCAATGGAAGTAACTCTTTCCTTTGGATAAGCTTTGTTTTAAATATTTTGATAGTTCCCTTTTTTTTTTTTCGTTAACTTGGACAGTGACATTGGCGTCTAGCATTTAAATGGCTCCCAAATCAAACCAGGTTGGGCACAGACTACTGTGGAGTGAGCATCTTATACGTTTCATTAGTTTTGTCTTTTTTGCATTAATAGTCAATGTACTGTAATACATAATGTAAATATCTCAAATTGTAATTAAAATATACAATATTTAAAGGAGTAAAAATGAATGATGTTGTTTATTTCTCTTAAATATCATTGAATACAAGTTATTAGCACAACACAAAGCACAACGTTAAGTAATAGAAGAAAGTAGTTGGACAGGGCTCTGGTCCAAAAACTATGAGAGGACCGCCATCAATGAGGCACACCATTGTCTCATCTCAATAACCAAAGGTTGGCTTAAAAAAATATAGTACGAAAGATACATGTCATAACAATCAAATGACCGTCATCCCTGAGATACACTACTGTCTCGTCTCAAGACAAACGTTTGTCTTTTAAATATTAATCGACCTTAATGTGGTTTTTACCGTAAAAAAAATACGCATTTGGTAGATGATAAGAGATTAAGTAGACGTTTAATGTTAACAGAATCAAACTGAATTCTAAAAAAAAAAAATAAAATCTACATAGCGAAAAACACATTCCCATAACAATGGCACACTCCTCTTGAGTTACACAGTCAGAGCACAACAACTAAAGAATTATATAAACATTACGTAGATTCAGTTCAAAATATTGTACAATGTACATCTACACTGGTCAGCTTGAAGACTCAAGAGAAATAGGCTATTATAGACAGTCAACAGATTTAAATTGTGTATCAAAGCGGAGTAACTCTTTTTGACAAAAAATAAAAAGGAACTACTCTTATCATCCCTCTTGTCACACTATCACTGGCATAGAGGAAGCCAAGTGGAAACAGAGTCTGAAAGAGACAGATGGAGATCTCTCACGAAATTTGAGGGACATTTAAGATCCAAAGAAAATCTCCTGCACAAGCAGGACCCATTATAACTACGCTAAGCCGTTGCGAATCGGACAAGCAAAACGACAATCAACCTTTATTTCCCCAAATTATTCCAGATTTCTAGGTGGACTCTGGGGCGTTTTAAAAAATCCGAAGTTCATAATCCCAAAGTGTTTTTAAATTAGACATTTCCTTAATGAGAGGTGCACTGCACCCTTCGTACGCTCTATTCTTTTAAAAACTGTCTGTAACCTGTTTAATTGTTGATCGTAAATCCTGGCATAGATCTAGAAACAGGAGTCTAGTCTCTGCGGTATTTTACGTCTCGAGAGAAGCAATCTTTTCTCTTTGCAACTTCTCATGTCACTAAACTAATCCTTGATATACTACTGTGTTAACAGGCTGGACATTTATATTCACCAGACGCTGTAGCAATTTCACCGTTCCTTCTATTTCTGTATACCATCTCCAATCCAGCATCTTCCGTTTATGCTTTCTCTCCATCTCAATCCATCCAGTGCCTCATTTGCCCAACAGTTAGTGCCAAAGCTTCATGTCGCATTTGCATACATCAGTTTAGTTTAGACAGCAAGAAACCAATTTTATCTTCTTGAACAAATGGACAATCTTTTTTAAAACATTGTATAAAGTCACATGGATCAATATAATTAACAACAATAACATGCCTGGCATTCTACTGAATAACAATTGTCAAAAAAAAAGTCTACAAGTAAAAACGATGTTAACGAGTAGTTCCTTCCGTCGTCAATTGTGACAATACACTGCCTGAACTAACAATGTTTAAAATATTTATTTATAAAATCGATATAAAATTCACTAGCCTCGCACTGTCTTGCTCTACATGTTCCATTGTAAGCGTTTAAGTAAGAAATAATGACGCGATAAAGTTCTCATCAATACACACATTTTCACTGGCTTGTTTTGTTCCACTTCCTGTTAGGAACACATTTTTTGTTCGCCTGCTGTCAGTATCACATTTTTATTCACCTGCTGTCAGTATCACATTTTATTCAGGAGAAAAACAGCGAAGATAATAGCTGAAATGCATTCAATGATAATATTTCATATATGCACTTTTGTTTTTCTGTATTTTTACAGTGTAGGTATGTAATAGCAAAGTTGTTTACCTTTTTTTCTAAGGTTTAAAACCTTATTTACGAAATCATCAATTTGTACTTATTTAGCGGCACCACCAGACTTTTGGTGTTTGGGATGCCAAGAAAATAATATCTGTATCTATCTATCTTTGTGAGTATATATGTGTATGCATGTTTGTAAGTATGTATGTATATAGCAACAATCAATAAATCAATCAATCTATCCATTCTTCAATCTATCAATCTATGAATCTATCAATCAATCAATCAATCAATCAATCAATCAATCTATCTATCTATCTATCTATCTATCTATCTATCTATCTATCTATCTGTCTGTCTATCTATCTATCTATCTGTCTATCTATCCATCTATCTATCTATCCATCTGTCTGTCTATCTATCTATCTATCTATCTATCTATCTATCTATCTATCTATCTATCTATCTATCTATCTATCTGTCTATCTATCTATCTATTTATCTATCTATCTTATCTATCTATCTATCTATCTATCTATCTATCTATCTATCTATCTATCTATCTATATATATATCTATTTATCTATTTATCTATCTATCTATCGATCGATCGATCAAGTCATTCATCTATCACGGATTTGCATAACATTTTGTACACAGGTTTCTCTTGCTCCATAAATGATCACTAATTTTGTTTATAGATTCGCATATGCACGGAAATTCGATAAAATCTCGAATGATTGTGTTTTTCGTTATTTTCCCATACGTGGGAAAGTGTTACAAATTCACTTTAATTAGGCCAAGCTTTTTCACTGTATGCATTCACATCAAACTTAACATAATGATTTTGAGGACAGATAGACCTAGAAATGGATATAGAATTTGTAGGTCGGTTGGTATAGAAATGCCCGGGCCGATTTTGACACCCAGTCCGCCCCTGATTTGGGCTCATGTTTCAATAAAAAGAAATTGGTTGGTTGGCATACTTGAATTTTCAATACAGATTATATTGTGAGTTTGAACACATTTAACAGCGTTTAAATAAACACATTCAAATCATTTAATTCTGCATATTGAGGAATTGTATGAGCGGAGACTAATCTATAAATAGCATGCAGTTGGGTGATTCCGTTGTAAATAAGACGGAAGTATTTATAAGCGAATGAAAGGGAGCACGAACAAATGGTCGTCCAAAGAAAAGCTGGATAACATAAAATAATGGACGCGGCCTCTTTCTTGATGTCCTGCTAAGAACAGCTGCTGACCGGGAAGAGTCAAGGGAATCGGTTACGCCAGTGATGCCCAAACTACGGCCCCCGGGCCAGATCCGACCCGTGAAGTGGCTCCATCCGGCCCGTGAAGTGGCTCCATCCGGACCGCCGAAACGACGGCACAAAAAGTAGAAAATTCCCTCTCCAAAAAGGTTGTTAAAGTTATTTTACGTACGTTAGGTCCCAAACTTTTTCTATGGTGGCTTGGTACCATGACCAATAACATTTTGTTTACGAAACTGGACTAGATCTATAATCTACTAGGAAAAGTGAACAGATCTTTACTTTTTTGTGGAACATGATAATAAGCCAATAGATTTTATTAGTAAAGAAAGTGTGGTTGGTTAAAAAAAATATAGCAGCATTCTTGATTTAAGCTGCGAACAAAATATTGTTAAACTTCGCCTAGAGATTGAAGTTGTTAAAAAAAAGATAAGATAATGAGTCGATGGTTAAGCTATATTTAATGTTATGTTATTCACATTTGAAGTGGAGAAATAAAGCCATTTTTCTGAAGGATAGTAGAGAAGACAAACTTAATTAATGTAAGTGCTAGATCCACGGTTTCTAATAAATAGTTTTAGTTCCATTTCATTACTTTTTTGTGTGTATCTTTTCGGTCATGTGGCCCGCGACACGAGTGTCGGAAATTAAAGTGGCCCGCAGATCGAATTAGGCTGGGCATCACTGGGTTACGCGAACTGTCACAGCAGTCATACGACAAAAGTCAAGGTGCAGACAATGCGGGTTTAATAAAGCATACAATGAATTTCTGGGCACCTTAAAAATCTGTTGAATCAAATGTTTAATCGAATGTAGAATGTAGAATAAGGTTATTTTAATTAGTTAGTTGGTAACAATAGTCTTAAGACATTTGGGCCTTCACTCTGTTCCATTTGTCTTTTCCTCCAACTCTGTTTATTTCTTTCCTTTGATTTTTAGTTTCCATTCTATCACTTCTATAGTTCTTTCACAATTCTTCACATCGCCTTTTCTTTGTTATCTTTCTTACCAAATTCTAGTGCTTAGAAAAGGCACGCCAGATCTTAAAAATAAACAAGATTACAAAGAGACTTTGTGTGATACACAAACTCAGAGGCGGCCCCCGTCGGAGTCGGAGCCCTGTCAGATCCGCCTATTCGCAAGATGTTTCGGATGTTCGTTCTAAGTTTAAAATAATTAACTACTCACTGGACGACGGAGGATGGCGAGCAGGGTATAAACCTGCCTTATCTTGAAGTTTGCGCACTAGACTTTAGTTCGGATTTATCATTGGTCCCTGGCTCAATTCCTGCATTCTTACAAGGGGAAAAGCCGCTATTAGGTTTGTGCAAAATGTCTATCTATCTGTCTGTCTATCTATCTATCTGTCTGTCTATCTATCCATCTATAAATCTATCTGTCAGACTCCGACGGGGGCCGCCCCTGAGTTTGTGTATCATACAAACTCTCTTTGTAATCTTGTTACTGTATGTTTTTCTTTTTTTTAAATACTCATTTTCCTTTTTGTTATGAATGGTATGTTTCAATGAATATTATTCTATCAACTTACTGTGTCTGTCTGTTTGTCTGATAAAAAGTTGGTGTACATAATTTCTCCCACACCCAATCTCGGATCAAGTTGAAGTTTGAATTTTTTTTTCTGTACCTGACAAAACAAGAATGATTAATTACAAATAAATTTAATTCTTTAACTAACAATTGGTAATTAATTATTTTATTTGGTCTTGGACAAGGGAAAGATAACTTATTTTTAAAAATGTTCTGGTATAAGTTGAATTATTCCCCTTGAGGCACAGAGAGCCATGATTGAACATGTTTTTTGAAATGCATTGAAAAAGTGATCACGGCACAGTAACATTTACCTAAATATCCATTTTTTTTTCGCTCTTCTCTCTTCCCATTTCTCAACTGGTCTATACAACTGATTGGGTCATAGCTATTTGAGAAATGAAATTGCGATAAACAAAACAATTGGTAAAAATATTTCTAATTTATTTATTATTGTAAATCTAGATCTATTACAAATTTAACTCTTTCTCTCCGTAATTATTTAACACATTCTGGTGGAATCAACGTTAGTATCGTCAGTTAGGAGAGAAAGAGTTAATGCCATGACTGATCCAAAATTATTGATACATTGACACTTTATGTATCCATTCAAGTATTTTTCTAATTTTCTTGTTTTGTATTCTAGGGATTGCAGTCAATATAAGTCTTGCACGTTTTCGAAAAGTAGATAGAAGAAACTTAGTCTTACAGTACTCTACAAGCTCAATTCAGGCCAGAAACCTTTTGGACTGTGCCAGAGAATGTCAGATACAGAACTGTCACTGCTACTCATTTAACAATCAAGTTTGCTCAATTGGTAAGATGTCTTCTTTTTACAGGAGGTAGTGCTGTACACAGGATGTAATGTAAGAGACTTATCTAACAAATCTAATCTCGTTTCGACTGTAGCCCGAGTCATCTTTCAATTTCATTTGGCTCGATTCTCAAAGTCACTCGCTTGTTAGAAACACTATACTTCTTGTTCAGGAAAAGAAAAAAGCTAAACATTAAATCAAGCAATACACATATGAAAAAGGGTGTCAGTTGGTCAAGTACTAGACGTTGACATATCTCAGTGAGTCAAGAACTGAAAATACACATAGTTCAGTTGGTCAAGAACTAGACATTTACTTAGATCGGCAGCCAAAAACTAAACATAGACATAGCTCAGTTGGTCAAGAACTGAACATAGACATAGATCAGTTGAACAAGAACTAGACATAGACATAGCTCAGTTGGTCAAGAA
>JADKLZ010000728.1:22105441-22117832 GCA_021533235.1 Biomphalaria straminea
CCATTGCACATATGAGGTCATGAAAGGGAGACAATCATCACGCGACCTATTACACATATGAGGTCATGAAAGGGAGACAATCATTGGAAAAAAAAAACACAAAGAACCAGATCAAACAAGAAGCAGCAGAAACAAGCGTAGAATTCGGAAAGATAGCTTCAATCGATCCCCTCTGCGGAGAGTTAGCTTTACATCGGATGTGGCCAAACACGTACATATGGCTTAGAGAACTTTATTTTATTTTTTTTTTAATTTCCGCTTGAGCTGTTAAAATTAAACAAGCCGCAAAAAAATAAAAAATAAAAATAAATATTCTATTAATGTTCTTATTCCTGAGAACCTTGTTGTTGGCTTGTTACATGATGGAAATATTCCCTTCTATAACATGGACTGTAAAACAATAGTGTATTATTAAATATAAACGAAATTGATTTTCAATAACGCCACGATACCACTTTAGAAATAATATTCCGCTATAACGGAACGTTGCGTTCTGCTTTAATTAAACCCACATGTAATGTACAAAAGATCTTTCGATTTCAACTACAATATACTATAACCATAATTAGTTTATTAATTGGTTAACTTTTTTGTGTGAAATTAATTCTCGCCTAGTAGGTACACAAAATATTTTTTTAAAGCTCACACAACTTGATTTAAGAATGAGTGTGGGATAAATAAGGTGATTAACTAATCCAATGGGATGAATGGATGAAACTTGACACACCCGTATTTAGTTTATACGGAACATAATTATTTAGTCACATTTTTTAAAACATTCATTTGAACATTTTCATCTTATCTGTCCCTTGATTGTCGTTCTTGGGGTGCTATGATAGTTCGCGTAATCCCGGTGCATTCTTATACGTTGTCCAGCCAGCTTTACATAGGGTGACCTTTTCTTCGTCCTCCCTCCACTGTACCTTGAAGGATGACTTTTGACAGTGAGTCATGTCTTACAATAAGACCTAACCAGCTCAGCTTTCGTCTCTTCCTTCAAATTAATCCTACACAAATCAGAGAATAAAAAGCAGATCATTAGAGCACCAGTCTTGCTTGCCTCGAAGCTTAGTACAAAACATTCACTTATTTGAAACAAAATTTTATTACAGGCGGGTGTAACTTGACTAGCAACAACACCTTGGGCCCAAGTCAGGAGATTTATGTTTCATGTTTGGACAGTGAAGGTTTTAACTACATCACGATTGGTTCCGTTAGCGCATGCGTCTGGGTGTCACGAATTGAGACAGATTACATCACTGCCAGAGATGACTGTAGAGGTAAGCTCAATGTCTGTAATACATTAAGTTCTTCTAAATTTTTTTACCGGCTCCCCCCTCACCTCAAATGAAAAAGGCTGGTGTCTGATGGGAGTGCACTGTAAGCTGTGGGATCATTGATATATTATTGTGTGTTTGTGTGTATATAGTTTAATTTATTTTTGCGTAATGATTTCAGCAAATTTACCCCCCCCCCCATACACACACACCTTTGCCTAACTGCTCTTCTGTACTGACTCTCCAAGGACCAAGTAATAACTGTCCTTCTGTCCTGAATCTCCAAGGACCAGGTAATAACTGTTCTTTTGTCCTTACTCTCCAAGGACCAGGTAATAACTATTCTTTTGTCTTGACTCTCCAAGGACCAGGTAATAACTGTTCTTTTGTCCTGACTCTCCAAGGACCAAGTAATAACTGTTCTTTTGTCCTTACTCTCCAAGGACCAGGTAATAACTATTCTTTTGTCTTGACTCTCCAAGGACCAGGTAATAACTATTCTTTTGTCTTGACTCTCCAAGGACCAGGTAATAACTGTTCTTTTGTCCTGACTCTCCAAGGGCCAAGTAATAACTGTTCTTCTGTCCTGACTCTCCAAGGACCAAGTAATAACTGTCCTTCGGTACTGACTCTCCAAGGTCCAAGTAATAACTGTCCTTCTGTACTGACTCTCCAAGGACCAAGTAATAACTGTCCTTCTGTCCTGACTCTCCAAATACCAAGTAATAACTGTTCTTCTGTCCTGACTCTCAAAGGACCAAGTAATAACTGTTCTTCTGTCCTGACTCTCCAAGGACCAAGTAATAACTGTCCTTCTGTCCTGACTCTCCTAGGACCAAGTAATAACTGTCCTTCTGTCCTGACTCTCCAAGGACCAAGTAATAACTGTCCTTCTGTCCTGACTCTCCAAGGACCAAGTAATAACTGTCCTTCTGTCCTGACTCTCCAAGGACCAAGTGGTCCAATGACATGTCCCGCTGGCAGTAGCTTGGACACCAATGCTATGTTGCAATTATAATGAACGAGCGGAGGCGCGGTGGCTGAGAGATAATGCGCTTGGCTTCCAAAACTGGGTCCGGGGTCGAATCCTGGTGAAGACTGGGATTTTTATATCGGGATCCTTGGGCAACTTTTAGTCCACCCAGCTCTAATGGGTACCTGTCATTTGTTTGGGGAAAGTAAAGGCAGTTGGTCGTTGTGCTGGTCACATGACACCCTCGTTAACCGATACTAATAATCATAATTTAAAGCAAAGATTCAGTAAATAGCTACTGAAACCATCATATTTGATTATTCAGAGCCGAAATTGTGATATAAGAATAGCATATCGAAAACTAATAAATAACTGACTGGGAATAAAAGTAAATACACAAATATACTTACACATTAACACATGCATAATGCTACACACATACTCTTCATACATATATAAACACAAATTAACACACATTTCTTTTCATCTACATTAAAACAAATATCACAATTTCAAATATCAGGTTAACGCCATTTTTGGGGAATACTGCTTGAGTATTGTACAACTATTTAAGAAATAAAACTAAATAATGCTATACCCTAGGATTAATTATTCTCCTAAATATCAATTCTATGTAATTATATTTTGTAAAGCTTATGTTATATAAAGCGTGATGTCACTGTTTCGACTATAGTAGCATGTAAATTTTCAATTAAATTGAAAGTAAATTTTAAACTTTTAAAACTATTTTAAGGTGAAAGGATTTTGCATAAAACTGTACTCTCTTATTTTTCCAAATTATAACATTATCCAGCCAAAGATGCTCATCTGTATACTGTTAAAACGATGGAAAAGCTGACATGGCTACAGTCTATTTACCCTAGAAGGTCAATCTGGATTGGTCTAAACGATATCGACGTAGAAGGAACATACAAATGGGAAGATGACAATACAGTTTGTAGCGAGAGTTGGATCAATCAGACTTTTAGAAAAGGTAAATTCAATAGATTACCAAACTTTAGATTTTAGTTTTTTTTAACTAGGTAGTGGATGACAAGTTCACATACTTTGATTCAGTTTTTTTAAAAATGGTAAATTTCAAATTCGATCGAAAGATTATTTTCATTACTTTTACATCGGGTTAATATTGGTATTGGGGATTTTCATACAAATGTAATCTTTGTAATCTGCTGTTCGTTTATATTTTAATTTTCACTTTTAGTCTAGTGACAAAAAATGTAAAAATAAAATATAAAAAAAACCTAAACACCGCAAACACCGAAAGTAAGCTACATATGGATTCGTCTCCATTTAATGAAAATGTCTGAAATCATCATAGATTAGAGCAATTGTATATCAATAAACATAACAGAAAAAAATCTTACCAATTGAAGCTTTTGTAAGGAAAATAGCCTTGTGCTTATAGCCATAGATAATGTAAGATATTTTTCCTTAATCGATACCAAACTTTATTAATTTATTGATTTTTCTATTGATGTATATTTTGTTAAAAACAATAAATATTAGTGCAAACTTTCAACTTGATCCGACATTCGGTGGTGGGAGAACTAACGTGTTCAAACAATGTACCAGGCAGACGGAGTTAGTTTGCAAACATACTATTTATATTTTGTCACTTTAATTTTCAATGTCATAGACATTGTCACATTATTGCTGTAATGGTAAAACTGTCATTATTTATTTCAACAGGAGAACCAAATAACGGAATTTATTTTGGCCCTATGGGTGAAGACTGTATCAACTTCTACTACGTTGAACCGCTGCTAAATGATGGATTTTGTTTGTCCAATTATACTTACATTTGTGAGAAATATTTTTTCAACTTTCCATAAATCTGTTAGGGCATGTGATGCGTTTTCATACAGTTTGAATAAAACATATATCAAGAAACTGAAAACAGTCAAATATACAACAGAGAGGAAGTTTGACCACAAATCGAAGCTCTCTTACAATGACATTTGTAAAAATATGTTTATATTAAATTTTCACTTGTTAATGTTTAGTGTAAGCTCCTTATCAGAATGTAACGGAATGTTGACGATTTGGTGTTGTTTACTTTAACAATCTGGGGACGTTGGGTTAAATGACTCAGAACTTATACTTGTACGTATGGGCTAACTTTTAAAAAAAACATTTTTCTGGATAGCAAAATGGGAAGTTGTGAATGAATTGCAAAAACAAAATGATATTGTTGTAATGCTTTGTTTTGTATTTCTATTTCTTCACTGTGCGAGTTAGAATATAGTCTATTTCACTTCAGCCTTTTTTTTTTTCTAAATTTTAAAATGAAATCATTATTTTACACATTCATCGTTATAATAATCATTGAATAAAGATATAGGTTTGGCTAAAAAACTTTTTTTTTCACCTATAAGGGAGGCTGTGCAGCTTAGAGAAACTCTTCAAAGTCTTGTAAAATGTTGAGTTAGTATCTTATTAGCTAGCGCTTGTATTCATGAAGGTGGATATGTAGCTGTCACGTACGATTGTTTGTATCTCAAGGTCTCTGCAGTCGTTCGTATGCCATGCCAAAATTTGGCAATCCATTTTCGACGATTAGGCCACGCCCAGTGTGTTTATTTATTTGTAGAAGAATTTTCTTATAGGTCTGAATGACGTCATGTAATCTGAATGGTCAGCCAATCGTGAGCCTGGAGATAGTGACATGGTACATGTCGTCGAATAGAAAGACGCCGGATATTTTATTTAGTTTTGGGTTAGCTTTCGGAGTGTTAAGATCTGTATTGTTGAAATCTCAAACTCACTGTATTTTATTGTGTAGATTATTCCAGTAGAAATCATATCAAATATCTCATTGTAATACAGTTTATTTGTGTAATATATTGTTCATAGTTGAAACTTGTTTCAAATTAAAGTTCTGTGCTTTGAAAGAAATGTTTCTTCAGTGAATCAACTAATATAAGCTGACAGCATTTTATCAGCTAGAAACTTTATGGATCCCCGACAAGTCACAGTCTTATGATCTTAATTCAAACAGTTTCAACACTAAGAAAGATCCTTTACGAGATCTGACATCATCTTCATCCAAAGATCATCCATTAAGATCGTCACATAAATCGACATCATTAAAGATGATAATTGACCGTGATAGTAGCATACACATCGCCTTGAGACAGATTACGTTTAAAGTACGTAGTAAAGCGCTTGGCTTCTGAGGTCATGAGTTCGAATCTCGATGAAATCAGTTTTATTTTTAATTTCGGGATTTCAAGAACGCCCTTGAGTCCACCTATCTTGAATGAGTGCCTGACTTCAGTTGGGGAAAGAAAAGGCGATTAGTTGTTGTGCTGGCCACAGGACACACTGCTAGTTAGCAGTTGCCCCCGCCCCCGGCACAAAACAACACACACACACACACACAACATATGACCTTTACACACATTAGTCCAATATATCGCAACGTCTGAAAGATGTCACTTTACTACCACATAGATGTGACTGACAATATCTCAATTAACATTTCTTCGTTTTCTTTAAGACATAAATGCCTTTTTTTTTTTATTTCGAGACATCTGTTAGTAATAGGCCTGGCAGTTGAAATGAGTTCTGTTCGAAGTAGGTCAAAAGCACTATTTAACGAACACATTTCAGGTCAGAGGTCACATTAGAACGACAGGTACAGACGTGCCCATGGTAATTCATACAGCAATCAAGTATGCTCCATTGGTAAACTGTCTGCTGTCCCACGGGATGAACTTAATTATAAATGATGTACTCATTGCACTGTACCCAACGTGTCTTCAAACAATCTCAAAGACAACAAACACAATCTGCATCCCTTGAAAAAAAAAACACAATATTTACTTGCGTTCATAAATATCACATTGATGTCGTGCTTTAGAACAGTAGTAACAAAACTAAGGCACGGGGACATATTCGGCCATTCAATCAATGTTATCCGGCTATCCTAATCTGATGCTCACAAAAGCCGACGATGTTCAGTTCACAGTAGACTTTAATTGGGGGGGGGGAGATGCTGCATGGTTAAAGACGTAGTGAGCAGAACGTACGCCCTGGACAAGGTACTTTATTGACCCCCACCCCATTTTCCATGAGCATCACATAGAAAAAAAAAGGGTGCATGTTGCGCCCCCTGATGGTGACCCCCGGGGCATCGTGTCCCATTTACCCCCCCCCCCTTTTTTTACGCATCTGGGCATGAGTCATTTGTGTTGGAAATGTCTACAAAATCCAGTGGATAAAACAAAAAGCAAAATGAAAATTCTTAAAAATAAAGCTTATAGAATGGAAAGAACTATAAATAACGGCCATATGTCTCAATACTACAAGATTTATCCTTCTTTTATGGAATTATCACATTACCACTAATTAATTAATTTATTGGTTAATTTTGTTATTTATTTATGGCTTGTCTTCGTTAATAAATAATTGTACAAAATTCCGACATAATACAAGAGTAGGAAGATAAACAACGTCTACAAGATTTGAAGTATCTTTCTGCAATTTTTTTTTGGTTTCCTAATTATCATATGAATAAAAAGAAACAATGAACAGATTAAAACAAAAACAACAATAATACATAAACGTTTTCCCCCCTTTTTTTTTTATTCATTACTTTTTTTCCTCGATGGCATCGTGAGGATGCTGCCACACCGGGCATCATATACACTAGCTACGCCACTGAATAAACAAATACATTAATAGATAAATTTGTTTAAAACCAGTGAAAGTCTCCACGTGACAATTGTTTACTTAAGCTTATATTAACTTTGCCTATCTGGTAAACAAATGTGAGCACGTTATTTCGCCCATGCCCAGTTACGGATCAAGTTGAAGTTTTTTTTTTATTATTTTAACTTTTATATAGCGCTACTTTCATGCTTATTATAGCATGCTCAGAGCGCTTCACAAATCAAGAGATTAGAGACAGGGTTACTGCAGCGATCGGACCCCATGATGACCTGCTAAATACTGTGAAGAAACGAAAGCTCAAAATGTATGGCCATGTAAAGATGCAAAGACCATCCTCCAGGGAACAGTACCAGGAAAAAGAAGAAGAGGCAGACAGAAATAGCGGTGGGAAGACAACATCAAAGAATGGACAGGCCTACCATTGAAAGAGGTTTTAAACAGGGCAAAGGATAGAGAGGAATGGAGAAAGATGGTCCACAAGTCTTGCCTGGCGCCCCAACGGTCCACCAGACTAAGGGATAGGTAACAGGTAACAGAGCGCTTTGGTCCAAGCTCATTTGTGGACCAGTGGAGGGGGTATCTAGGAGTTGGTTTTCCCTGCTGCTCTAGGCGCTCAGTAAACATAATCTGCCCGAGTCTGGTATCGAACCTCGAGCCCCCTTCTAGGTAAGCAAAGTTCAAGCTCACTTAGCATCTCGACCACGCTTCCCACAAAAAATTTGCTCAATTACTTTTTTGTAACTAAGAGGAATCAATGATATTTACTTATAACCTTCACTCCCCTTGCAACTATCACGAGAAAGACTGTCAGCTTCAACAGCATTTTTTTTTTCAGGACATTTCTTCCGTCATTGCCGTCAAGAACGTTTTTCACGCGTTTGCATTCGGAAAAAAATGCTACAGATCTCTACTTAAACAGTAACTCTGTAGCTAGTCTTAGGACCGACTCATTTTCTCTTTTCTTCGTAGGAAATATTCTCACCAATCCTTCACCCAAGGCGTAATCTATCAATACTTATTTGTGTGTTTATGTGTTTTGTTTCATAAAGCTGCTTAATTTTTTAAAAAGAGCCGCTATTTCTTAATAAAACGAATATATTGGTTTATTTTAATGGTACCAACCATGAAAAAAAAATGAAAGCCCTAATGAAGGAAACATTTTTTTCATATTTCTTTTTATTTGTTGTTGTGGAGACAGGATTTTCTACACATTGTGCCGACGTTTTGGAGGGCCAGATTGGACCACGTCGCGTGCAGTATGTTGACCCGCGGACCGTATTTTGGGTATCACTGATATAATTTTGAGATAAATAAAAAAAAAAGAAAAATTTATGGCTTTTATACAGCACTACTTTTATGCTCTCCACCCGGTATGGTCCAGCTGGTGGAGAGGGTATCTAGGAGAAGGTTTTTAGAACTGCCTAAAGCACTCAGAAAACACAACTCTGCTCGAGTCGGGTGTCGAACCACCTTCAAAGGTGAGCCAATCCAAGTTGAAGCGTACTTTGCCTTTCGACCACGCTTCCCACTAAAGCTGAATGCTTTGATAACAACCACACTAACATTATCTTTCAGAGTCCTGCAGGAGTTACGACGATGTGTATGAAACTGGGCTAACTTTGTAACCATGGTATGCTGGAGGCCATGAAGGAATGGGTTGAAATATTAATTGTTTCGATCGATGTCAAACGAGTGTGTCTGTAAGTCAAACAGATAGTACTGATTTATTTCATTTCCTGCTGCCATGTAAAGTGTCCAAGCAATAATTGATGACGTTTTCTTTGTTACGGCAAGATTTCCTGATTAGAACTAATAATAAATATTCTCTAGCCGCCTCATTGTAAGCTGGATTTAAAACTTATTTTCTCGACAGTATAGACCTAAACAGTAAAGACCGTGAATTAAAAAATATGAAGATTAAAATTTTGCTGTTCCGATTTTTTTTATTTCTGTGTTTAAATTGTGTTCGTAAGTAATATGTATTCATACTTTTTACATTACAAAAATTAAATACTTTATTTATGTTACCGAAGAAATACGAGATCCGGCTTTCTGTTGAATGGCCATTAATTTTACTGAATGTGTGAAGTGTTTAAGTCAAGGAGGAAACCAAAAAATGTCTTTTAAAAAAAGCTCGAGGATTGTGGGAGCAGCCTGACAAGGACTCTCGTGGTTGAGGTGCACAGACCCGAGCAAGGACTCTCGTGGTTGAGGTGCACAGACCCGAGCAAGGACTCTCGTGGTTGAGGTGCACAGACCCGAGCAAGGACTCTCGTGGTTGAGGTGCACAGACCCGAGCAAACTATTAGAGCACAGGACGGACCAGCGCACTATTTAATCTTCTCTCGCCTTAAGTACCTCGAAAAGGGTTTAGAACATCGGTCCGAGAGATCGTGAGCTATGGGTGAATTGGCCCACCTCACCCCTTTTGCGTAAATGCTTTTTTTAAAAGCCAATTACAATAAAATCCACACAGGAGTCCCTTTCATACTCCCAACATCGACCATTTTCCCGATTCGTCTTGACAAATGATAGAATCGAAACGTATAAAGAACATTAAAAGCATGAAAAAGCGCTAAACAATAACAATTGGTAAAAGTTTAAATAACAATTACTCACAATTTTCTTAATCAAATAACATAGAAATGATTATCGATTTTCGTAGGGAAAAGAAGGAAAATGATATTGTAACTGTAGCTGGAGAGACCATTGAAATAGTGCAAACTTTTAAATACCTTGGCACTATCCTAGACAATAAATTAAATTTTACAGCAAATACAGATTATATCACCAAAAAAGAGCAGCAAAGATTACGATTACTGAGAAAACTGTCCTCTTTTGATATTAGCGAAAATGCCTTGGCTATGTTTTATCACGCTCACATCGGCAATATTTTACATTTCAATATCACTGCCTGGTATGGCAATCTAAGCGCTAAGAATAAAAATAAACTCCAGAGAATCCTAAATGCTGCTGGTAAAGTCATTGGCAAAAAACAAACCCCATTAGGGCAGCTGTTTGAGGCAAACATCCTTACAAAATCTAAGAAGATTCTAGAAATAAAAAATCACTCTTTGGGTCAGGAATTTGTTATTTTACCATCACAAAAGAGATACAAGACACCGATAGCAAAGACAAACAGTCACAAAAACTCCTTTGTTCCTCTTGCAATCAGATCATTAAATAGAACAAATCTAATGTAAACTTTTCATATGTAAATTGTGAGTGAGTCTGGTGTGAATGTACATTTTTTTAAAATAATGTTTTGTTTTGTATAATGCACAAATTGTAAGACAAATTTCCTTACGGACAATAAAGATTATTATTATGTTTGAAAAGAACGAGTATTCTTTCTCTGGCGCAGCCAGGGTCGAGTTTCGTATTATTATTATTATTATTATTATTATTATGATAAAAGAACGAGTGTTCTTTCTCTGGCGCAGCCAGGGTCGAGTTTCGTTAAAGGGAAACAAAATTCATCGTAGTCCCTTTATCATTTTCCACTGAGGAATTTTCTAGTGATGTGGCAGGTCTGCAGCAGTACCGCCCTCTGACAGGCAACGAGAATGTTCCCACGGAATGCCAATGGTATCCGTGAGGTCAGTTGTTATTATCCCTCGGTTGATATAACAATGGGGTATATTGTTGTTTTAGAAAGCTTCCATAGACGCTTAATCTCCAAGCTTAGGTTCCCATATTTTCGTTGTTTTTCCAACTCAGTTTTACTTAAATTATGAGATAATGGTACGGCAATGTCGATAATGGTAGCGGCTTTTTCCTTTTTATCGATGAGCAGCAGATCAGGGCGATTAAAATGTACTGTTTTGTCGGTCAAAATAGGTCTGTCCCAGTACAGCAGATAATCAGTAGACTCGAGAACCTCTTATGGCGAGTATTTGTAATAAGGAGGAGTATCCTTCCCAATTAAATCGTGTGTCAAAGCCAAGTGCTGGTGTATTATTATTATTATTATTGTTGTTGTCTAGATCTTTAAAAAATTAAATTACAGGACTGATCCAAACCAAAATAATTGTAAAATCTTTTTTTTTTAAATTATTTTTTTAATGTTATACTTTTTTTTATAGGATGACAGTAACTATTTGTTATATTTTAGGTCTGACAGTGGAAACAAGTTCGGGCTATTTTCTCAAAGTAGAAAAAGGCAATTCTGTTGTGCAATATTCAAAGACCGAACTACAAGCCAGAAGTCTATCTGAATGTGCAGGAAAATGTCAGCTACATGAATGTGCTTGCTTTTCATTTAGCAGTCAAATATGTTCCATTGGTAGGTTCACATTACTTACAGCGTCTTTTGGGAATTTTTTTTCAACAAAATGTGCCGTATGCAACACCTTAGGCCTCTTTAAATTTCCCTTTAGTTACAAGAAAAGTAATGATTCGACTAAGCTTTGCTTTATTCTTAGACATACGTAACACTCTTTATAGCGTTCGCTTAGGAGTTTTTAGGACCTTCTGTTAAGTTGCACTTCTTCGATCTCTCTCTCTCTCCAAAAAAAAAAGGTTGCAATAAGTGAATAACAGTTTGCGTTGGAAAATTCCTTTAACTAAGTGTTCCATAGCTATCGTAGTATGGTCCATTTCTGCAGTTCACGCATTACCTTGAAAAATTAATTTTTCATTTTTTTTTTTAAAATTATGTTCCACTTATATGCATACTTAAAAAAAGGTAATTTTATGTGTTAAGTTATATAGAACTTACTTTACTTAGCAATACGATTTTGAAAAAAAATTTACCAAAACGCAGCAGAATGTGTTATCAGTCTTAAGAACTTTAAAAGGAAGGTTGTGATAACGTTAAACGAAGGATCTGTTTATGTTTATATTGCGGCATTGTATGTTGTAAATGTTTTGTCAGAAAGTACTTGAGATAGATTTGACGTAATAAAATGATATTTTTCAATGTCTACTTATATCAGCACAAACTCTCTGTCTATTAAATATTATTATTAATGTCTACAGCATGTTATTTATATATCTATGGCAGCAGCACAAAGACGGTCAGCACTGGTATCTAATAAAATGCTATGCATCTGCCCATTAAAAAATAGAGGACACTCTTGATGAAAGAGTTTGAGGAGCCTTTGATGCCCATATAGAACTCGCATGCTTGATTGATTCTTGCTAAAAAAAATTTAAAGACTTTATAAAGTATTATGTTACGTTCAAAAATAAACTTCTTATGTGACTAAAGGGGAAAATCCTTGATACACAGCTGCGGTCACAGGTTGGGTATATGTAATGACCTGACGCCGTTCCATTTTCACTTATCTTTCTGCCGCTGTTGTGTAGTTCATTCTGCAATCTGATACCCTTCCTGCATTCTTTCCATGTGGATCTATCCAGTACCACTTTTTTCCCAGCTGCTAGTGTCAATTTTGAAGACCTTCAGGTCGCGTTTCCATACATCCATACGGCTATATATATA
>JADKLZ010000728.1:22118232-22131403 GCA_021533235.1 Biomphalaria straminea
TATAGATACCCGATTTTCCCAATACTTCTACGCGTCAAGTCATTACATATTTCCTCCCCCCTTTATCAAAAAAAAATTGTCAATCAATTTTTTTTCAGTCCACAAGTCCAAAACTCTACCTCCTACTGTCAAGTCTTACAATTTACATGGCCATTATTGGGGAAAAAGAAACCACAACATATATCTTGCTCTTGAGTCTTGATAGACACCTTGACACCTTGAATTCATGAATACAAGTCCACATATGTACAGTTCTACTATAGTTTATGGTAGGAAATAAAATACTGTTCCAATCATCACTACTGTCGTTGATGATGATAAAGTACAACACAGTTCATTATCATAGTCTTTTTCACTACCAACGCAAAAGTCCATAAATGATCACACTATGTACACAATCCTTAGGTAGTCTCTTCCATAAAGAACACAGAGTCCATCAATAATTAAACCATGCACAAAGTCCATAAAGTCCATAAATAAATAACGTAGTTCCTTTCATGAATAATACAAGAGAGTCCCTCAAAAACGAGCCATGTGTATAGTCCATAGACAGTCATATGGGGCGATGCCTTTGCCGACTCCATAGGCATAAAAAGTTAAAGTGACATGACAGTTCATAGTTCATATATGACGATGCCTTTGCTGATTCCATAGGCATATAGGTTTAACATGGCCACTGTCAACAGCATAGCGTATGTGTGGTTACTCGTAACATCACCAAACCTTTCCTGTCGGACAAAATGTAATATTTGTATCAGAAAAACTTTTCCAATAAATTTACCTAACTTTTTTGTTGGGCACTAATAAGTTGTATTTTCTCTCCACTTACCATTTCCAATTGACCTAATCTTTAAGCAATGAATGTTAATGATTTAAAAAAATAAAATAATGACTTTAGATGATCATACTTACTTTAGTTTATACTTTTGTCCTCCTTACTGACATTTTATAATTATCTCCCTTGATTAATAAAAAAAAAATCCCAATTAAAATTAATTGAGTTATCTCTCTTTCAAATGAATAAAATACAGTATCCATACAAACAACTTATTTATGCCCACTAATCAAGACATAACAATATACATGCATCAATAAATTAAAATCAATGAACATTATTTACACTAGTTCTATCCTACAGTAACTCTTGATAACATATCTGCCACAATATTAATTTCCCCTTTTATTGCTTGTAGTTCAAAATTATATTCTTGTAGAATCAGAAACCACCTATACAGTCTTCCATTTTTAATACTTTTTTCCTGCATGAATTTTAATGGCTTGTGGTCAGATAGTAATATAAATTTATTCCCTAGTAAATAACTTTCTAGTTTAGTCACAACCCACACAACTGCCAAAGCTTCCCTCTCTATGACACTATACCTTCTCTCAGCATCAGATAATTTTCTACTAACATAGATTATTGGATGTAATTTATCATACTGTTGCATCAAGCAACCACCTATAGCACTACCAGAAGCATCAGTAGTAACATAGAATATTTTGGAAACATCTGGTAATCTTAAAATTAAATCTGTGGAAAAAAATATGCTTAATCTTCTCTATAGCTTCTATACATTTTTTTGTACAATTCACTTTTTTAGGCTGCCCTTTCTTTAATAGTTGATTTAGTGGGTCCACAATTTCTGCTAAGTTAGGTATATATTTCCTATAGTAATTTATCATCCCTAATATTGATTTAATCTGTTTTTGTGTTGTTGATATCTCTATCTCTAATATTTTCTTAACATTATCTTCAATGGGACTGATGGTATTATTCTTAACTCTATGTCCTAAAAATGTGATTTCTTCTAAACCTATCTCTACTTTTTCTGATTGAACTGTTAAACCATTATCTTTGATTACTTTAAATATCTCCCTGATCCCTTTTAAATGTTCCTCCCAATCCTGATGAAAAATACAAATGTCATCTAAATAGCATATTACATTTTTCCTATGTCCTATAACTGCCATCATCAGTCTATTGAAAGTAGCTGGAGCATTTACAAGCCCAAAGCTCATGAAATTCCATTGGAATGTTCCATATGGAGTGATAAATGCAGTGTAAGGTTTAGCTCTATCAGTTAAAGGAATTTGCCAATACCCTTTTGTCAGATCTAATTTTGTAAAGACCTTAGCATTAGATAACTTGTGTAGTATGTCATCAATGTTAGGCATAGGGTAAGGATCAAATTCTGTTATCTTATTTAACTGCCTATAGTCTATGCATAGTCTTATGTCCCCATTCTTTTTCTTTGCTATAACTATTGGTGAAGCATAAGCTGAATTAGATGGTTCTATTATTCCTAGTTTTAATAAGTTGTCAATTTCATTCTTAACTTTTTCCTGTAAGTGTAGTGGAATCCTATAAGGCTTCATAAAAATGGGCTTATCGCTTGTTAGTTTTATGTCATGCTTTATAATGTCTGTTTTCCCTGGTAAACTTGAAAAAATTTCTTTGAAATCACTAACAATGTTCATTATGTCCCTTGTCTTTTCTGGAGATAAATTTCCCAAATTTAACTTTTCCCATGTTTGATTATCCTTAGTTTCTAGTATAGGTATATTTTTAATATCATTTTCTTTGCTTTCCTCATTAATTAGTACCATGAAACATTCATGTATTTGTTTATCAATTTCTTCATTTTCTGCATCTAAGTTTTGAATTTGATTAATTTGATTTTCATTGTCTACCTCTGTATCTATCCCTTGAAATTGTTCTTCATTTCTTTCTGTGTATAGTTTCAAATTATTTATATGGTAAGTTTTTATTTTCCCACTCATGTTTATCTTGTAGTTTACTTCACTTGTTTTGTGTGTGACAGTAAATGGTCCTTTCCATTGTTTTCCTAATTTGTTTTTTAAGTCAATTACCAAAAGTAATACCTTATCTCCTACTTCTAACTTCCTTAATTTTCTTTTTTCATTTAAGTTCTCATGCACTGTTTCTTTGTATTTCATATTATTCTCATACGCTTCTTTCCATATCTGTTTTAAATCTAATACTGTTTCATTAATATTTTCATTTTCCTCCTTGTCTATAATTAGGCTTTCTTTAAAAATTTGTATCTCATCCCTGGGTTTCCTTCCATGAACCAACTCATATGGTGAAAATTGAGTTGCCTCATGAATATTATTTCTAAGAGAAAATAGAACAAAGTTAATATATTGATCCCAGTTTTTCTGATTGTTTTCTACAATTTTAGCTAAAGCTCTCTTTATAACTCCGTTTAGTCGTTCGCAAAGGCCGTTGGCCTGCGGGTGGAATGCTGAAGATCTAATATGTTCTATGCCATATTTTAATGTCCATCTTTTAAACAACTCAGATGTAAACATAGATGCATTGTCTGATAGCAATGTTTTTGGTATCCCATGTCTCACTATGAACTTTTGATCTAAAGCATTAATAATATTCTCTGTGTCTATATTAGATAATGCTACTGCTTCAGGATATCTACTGAACATGTCCACTATTGTCAATATGTATCTATTATTGTGCTCAGTTTTAGTCAAAGGTCCTATGATGTCTATTGCTATCTTTTGAAATGGTTTGTTTGGTTCATCCATTGTCTGTAATGGAGCTTTACCTAATTTACCCTTAAGTCCTCTTCTTTGACACATGTCACATGACCTTATGTAGTTTGATATGGTTACTTTCATTTTAGGCCAAAACACTTGGGTTGCTAAGTTTCTGAAACATTTCTTAATACCTCTGTGTGCACTTAAATTACTATCATGTGATAAAATCATGACATCCTTCCAATACTTTTGAGGTAAAACTAACTGTTTTATTTCTCTACCATTTAGTTTTGTTTTCCTAAACAGTACTCCTTCTTCTATGACAAATTTCTCAATTGGGTTATTGTTCCTCTTATCCATAATTCTGTCATAAATTTTCCCAATTATGTTATCATGTTTTTGTTCTTGAGCCAGTTTGTTTGTTCCTTTTAATTCTTCATTTTTAGTTTCTTTAGGTACCTCTTTTTGTTGCTCTGTGTCTATATGCTCATGACTTTGTATTTCAAATTGTTTTGTGTCTATATTATTATGCTCATGGTCTTGTGTTTCAACTTGTTTTAATTCTTCTTCTTTCTCTTTATCTTCCTCAACACTAACTGTTTCATTATTTATATTACTAGGTTTCTGTGTTTCTACTTTAGGCTTATCTTTAGATCTAGTTATAACCATATTGCTTATATAGTTATCTGATTTTGTCTTTTTGTTTTGTTTAAACATTTCATATTTCTTTTCCCATGCTTCAATTTCTTGTTTGGAGCATTCTTTCAAACCTGTCAAATTTCCTATTAACATGTCATGTCTCATATTAGGCATAGCTACTCCCTCACAATGACCAGTATAGAATGGTGTCTCAATGAATACTTTAAATACTTTAAACTCCTTTATACTGCCATCTGCTAACTCAACTTTTCTACTATATCCCTTATAGTACTGTGGTTCAATCAGATCAGCCCTGACGACCAATGTATTAGATCCACTATCTCTAATCGCTTGAATAGGCACATTGTTTATAAAGGCTGGATAAAAAGCAAAATTGTTTTTGTTTTCCCTAACAAAATAAACTCTATCAGAATTTCTACTTTTGTATTCCCTGCTTTTGTTTCCACTGTGTGTGTTATTACTGTAATTGTTGTTATAATTGTTGTATCTATTACTACTGTCTGATCTGTAATTGTTCCTATCATCTGTTCTATTGTAATTGTTTGCACTACCTGATCTATTGTGATTGTTTGCACTACCTGATCTATTGTAATTATTTCTACTGTTTGACCTATTTTGTGTTCCCCAGCAGTTCATAGCTAAATGACCTTTTTTATTACATCTGTAGCATATTACATCCCTGTTGTTTGTTCTATTTCTACTATTATTGTATCTAGAATGTTGGCTATCCCTACTTCTATTTCTACTCCTATCAGTATTTTCTTGAGTGTATCCAACTAGATCAATATTCTTTTTATCTCTACATGAAAAAGGGTTGTTAGGATAGGCATTTTTATATGTCCTTATGATTTCAGTGACATCATCTAAAATTTTAGGATTTCTCTCTTTAATAAAAGATTGTAGTTGGGGGTCACATTTAGCAATGAAATTGTCTACTAGTATAAAATTCTTTAAACCCTCAAATGAATTTTCTATCTTTTCAAATTCTAGCCATTTATTAAAATAGTCCTTTTCCATGTTTATAGTGGTTTGGGGTTCTGTCTGATTAGATGGAGTATTATCAAAGTACTTTTTCCTAAATGTACTAGCATTGTGGCCATATGCATTGAGCAGTTCCTTTTTTAAAGTTTGGTAGCTATTTTGCACAGTATGATCATGATTTTGGCATATTGTAAGAGCCTGTCCTTGCACAAAATCAAGAAGGATTTGAGACCATTCCTCCTCCCTTATATTACAGTTTGTCATTTTTATTTCATATCTTTTTAGATAGTCTGAAATACAGTCTCTAGCTTCTTGGAAAGGTTGTAGTTTTTTCCTTAACCAATGGTTATTATCACTTGCAACATTAGTAGTGTTGTTTGTATTACTATTATCAGTTTCATTGTGATTGTCTACACTGCCAGTATTAGAATTATCATTTGTATTAGAGTTGTTTGATTTTTTCTGTTTCTGCTCAGCCTCAATTCTTAGTTTCTCAAGGTCATATTGTAATTTCCTATCAGCCTCTTCTTTTATTAGTTGGGCTTCCCTATCTTTTTCTTCCTTTCTTTCTTTATCTATTCTATCTCTCTCTAATGTCACCATTTGTTGTACATAGCTAGCTAGGTCCTTCCCTTTTAGTTCTAGTACTTCTGTTAAAGGTGTCTGTATTAGAAGATTTCTTGTTGTGTTGGTGAAATTACGAGTTCGAACATCCAATAACAGATAGAGTAAATAACTTGATAACGCTTGTTTAACTTCAAACAATTTAATACTTAAAATAAGGACACAGTCAGAAATCGTGTTGCTAGTTCTAGGCGTCACGTCCGTCTCTATCTTTCGTTGTTATCTAATCCTAGTTTTTAATCCCTACGTCACGTCATTCTATGGATACCCGATTTTCCCAATACTTCTACGCGTCAAGTCATTACATATTTCCTCTTCTGTTAAAGCGTGTGGTTTAGATTTGTAGTTGTATAGATTGGCTTGCGAGATCGTTCATACACGCTTACAGACGTATTTAATAAATTGAGGAACGATAGTTGAACTTGAACTTATTTACACTTTAATACTCAAAAATAAGGACACAGTCAGAAATCATGTTGCTAGTTCTAGGCGTCACGTCCGTCTCTATCTTTCGTCGTTATGTAATCCTAGTTTTTAATTCCTACGTCACGTCAATCTATAGATACCCGATTTTCCCAATACTTCTACGCGTCAAGTCATTACAATATATATATATATATATATATATATATATATATATATATATATATTAAGAGATGTAATCTTAAGAGAATCTTAAGATATATAGGGCCTAATAAAAAAGAAGAGAAAGAAAAATGCATACATTTTTAGAAATTATCTCTTTCTATTGTAGGTAAGTGCAAGTCGACCAACAGTACCATAAGTTCAAATGAAGAGATATATGCTTCATGTTTTAGTAGCGAGAGATTTACATTCATCACCATTGGTTCAGTTAGCGCATGCGTGTGGGTGTCAACAATTGAAATAGATTACATCACAGCCAGAGATGACTGTAGGGGTAAATACAAAGACATATAACCCTAACTGAAAACCATATTTTTTTAAGCCAAATGTAGTTTAGCATGTGTGTTTCTTAATGCACTCATATATTTAGTCTTTCACTGCGGGTTACTCTTAGGGAGAAACTGGTATGTAGTATTTATTTTATTATCTTTTTCTGATTGAACTTTTTTTTTTAATTTATGATCGTGACAGTGATTGTTCTTTATTTTGGCAGTTAATTGGATGCAGTGCCGACGAGCTTTTTTTTTTTTAAAAAAAAAGATTGTGTTAGTGGTTCCTCTTTTTTAATTAATTCTACAGGACCCGAAATATGTTAATAATGCAACTTCATAGTCTATTGTTTATCTTTTATGAAATTCAAAGCGCTAAAATGTGTTTTTTTTCAATATTTATAGATTAAATGTAAAATTAAAAGGTTCAATTTTTCAGCATATCGATTTCTTTATATATATTTTTTTTTCGTGCTCAGTTTAAACATACAATATATATATATATCATCGAATAATTATTTTTTTATTACACTTTTGTAGTAAAATCATTTTCTTTTTTAAAAAAATCAATAAGATTAAAATTTTTTTTTTTAAAATGTCTTAGTTTAAGTAACACTACCTCATTCGAAAATGTGTGTTCGTCCCCGAAATGTACTTTTTTTTTCGATCAAATAATTCGCACTGAAAGAGTTAATTATCGCAAAAATTATTTCAAAGCACAAACAATTCGATCAAATAATTAGCACTGAAAGAGTTAATTATCGCAAAAATTATTTAGAAGGACAAACAATTTCACAACTTAAAAAAAAATGTTTACATTTTAAAGCAAATCTATTAGAGTGATCACGTGTCCTTTTCTGGTTAATGTGACACTAGTCCTCACTTTCACTTATCTAGCCAGGGATGCTTATCTTTATACTGTCAAATCCATGGAAAAGCTGAAATGGCTCCAATCTAATTTTTACAAGGGAATATGGATCGGACTTAACGACATTGATGTGGAAGGAGTATACAGGTGGGAAGATGACAATACCATCTGCAGCCAGAGTTGGATTAATCAGACTTTTGCTCCAGGTAAACTTGACAGTCACTTACGATGGTAGAGATATTTATTTTTTTTTTATTTTGGATTTTTATGAAAACAGTTAACATAATATATTGTGTTTTAAAAGAGGCAAAACCTATTTTATAAAGCTGAAAACTTCTTGTAGGAGCGATTTCTTTGCTTATAATGGATTTTTTACCCCGCACCAATTATAAAAGGTTCAGATTGTTGTTCATCACATTCTTTGAGGACTCCCCTTTATTCCATCAGACTAACAAGCTCTTAGTTATAGGAAAATCCTTATAAATTTTTGATTTATATTCGTGAGCAGCAATGTTCCACCCTGGGCCGGTCTTAGGTCACTGCAACCTATGCGGCCGCAGTGGGCCCCGTATTTTCATAGGCCCCGCGCTAATTCTAGATCTAGGTGTAAATTATAAAATAAAAGTATAAAGTTTTAAATTATTATTCCTATTACAAGGTTCCCGGGGACACTTAAAGTCTCCTAAAATTGCACAATGTATGAAAATCTGAAATTTGTAAAACTTCTAAAAAGTCATAAAAATCTTCTGTAACAAAGACATGATTGTCTTCTAGGAGCGTTATTATTTCACTACGAAAATCTTCAATCCTACTCGCGGCAAAAACAATATTACCAGCTTTCATTTAATACAAATGTAATAATAGGGCGGATTTTAACAAAAATAGGAAGTTAAAATACTTAATTTTCTTTAATAGTTATTGAAATATAAATATAGATCTGAATTATCTCGATCTCTTAAAAAATATGTATAAAGCGATATTTTGCTAGTCGATAGTAAATCTAAAAGGCAGTTTTGAATTTTTATAGGCATTTTGTTGAAAAGCTATCTTCTTTTGTAGATGGCTCGTCAATTTGACCGTGATTTTGTATCTATTATGTATAAAATTCAAAGCCAAAGAAGAATTTATTTTCTAACACAATATCTTAATTTTCACTTATTATTTATCTCTACCCAGGATAGGCCCCGCACAAACCGTTTCGCATAGGGCCCCGCTATCCACCCACCTCACCTTTTTCCATTCTGACCTCAATAGAGGTATTGTAAAAATAAGGTTCCAGAGAGAGAGAGAGAGAAAGAGAGAAAGAGAGAGAGAAAGAGAGAGAGAGAGAGAGAAAGAGAGAGGAAGAGAGAGAGGAATGAGTAAGAGAGAGAGAAATAGAGAGAAAAAGAGAGAGAGAAAGAGAGAGACAAAGAGAGAGAGAGAAAGAGAGAAAGAGA
Organism: Biomphalaria straminea; assembly: GCA_021533235.1. Lineage (NCBI taxonomy): Eukaryota > Metazoa > Mollusca > Gastropoda > Planorbidae > Biomphalaria > Biomphalaria straminea. Next base: position 22,127,235 of record JADKLZ010000728.1, read on the forward strand.
GAGAGGGAGAGAAAGAGAGAGAGAGAGACAAAGAGAGAGAAAGAGAGAGACAAAGAGAGAGAGAGAAAGAGAGAGAAAAAGAGAGAGAGAGAAAGAGAGAGAAAGTGAGAGAGAGAGAAAGAGATATACAGAGAAAGAAAGAGTAAGAGAGAAGGTCATCCTAAATGATTTTCGAAAACTATATATGCCTCAACCAGGGGCGGACTCGGTGTAAAAATCATCCAGGGCATTTCTATTTCATTCGGCCCATATTATTATTATTATTACTATTATTATTATAGCTTTTATATAGCGCTACTTTCATGCTAATAGCATGCTCAGAGCGCTTTGGTCCAATCTCATTTGTGGACAAGTGGGGGGTAGGGGGGTATCTAGGAGATGGCTTACCGTGCTGCCTTTGGGCGCTCAGTAAACACAACTGTGCTCGAGTCGGGTGTCGAACCTCGAGCCCCCTTCTAGGTAGCCAAGCCAAACCAAGCTCAAGCCGCACTTAGCCTCTCGACCACGCTTCCCACCATAAACTGTATATTTTATGATGGACATCCAATTCAAGGTCTATATGTCTTCAAAATCATTCTGTTAAGTTTGATAATGTATGGATAGCTGTACACGTGCATACAGTGACTACAAATACACCGCTCTTGCTCAGAGGGACCCATTTGTAAGAGAATACTATAAAATTTTAAACAATTTAATACGTGCAGTAGTGACATCAATGCGGACCTTATCTCATAAAATACAGACCCGACTTAAAAAAAAGAAGATGATTGCTGTGGTCCTACCGGCCTTTTTAGGTATAGCCAGTCCATCCCTGACGTTAGCTAAGAAATACCCAAATAAGATAAAAGCTGTATGATTTACAATTCAATTTTTTAAAATGAAACGTTTTATAATTCACACATTACATTTTTTGTGTCTTAGATACTAAAGTACCACCTATCGTATGTATTCTAAATTGTTGAAAAAAAATTCAATAGCTCGTTGATTGCTCGTTATCCATAGGCCACAGAATCAGATGACCTTTACATCATCTGCCCCATAGACCACAGGGTCTGAATGGGGAACTTTACCTTTTTTTTTACTTTTAATTAATAAATTTGGAACTATTAAACAAGGGTAAGTTATAATTTATTGATTTAAATTTCATTTATTTTATAATGTTATATAACATCTATAAAGCTGTAATGATTAAATTATTAAAACTTAACAGATGAACCAACTGATGGAAAAGCAAATGGTCCAAGTGGCGAAGACTGCATTCAATTCCATTACGGCAAGCCATTGTTAAATGATGCATATTGTCGGTCCAATTATAGCTACATTTGCGAGAAGCCTTTTTTCAACTTTCCATAAGCTACGTTGATAACATATATGCCTTTTATCTATCATAAGTGGACAAGTGTTTTTAAAAAGTTACTTCTATCTTTTTTTCCGTTAAAGATAAAGACAAACTTATTATTATCATTTTTTACCTCTTAAAACCAAATTAATTGATATTTTTGTGAAGCATAAATATTAAGATCACAGACTTACATTATTTTCAACGGCTGCAGAAATATATTATTGTTATAATAGCTTTTATTTAGCGATACTTTAATGCTTACAGCATGCTCAGAGCGCTTTTGGTCCAATCTCATTTGTGGACAAGTGGGGGGAGGGGGTATCTAGGAGTTGGTTTTCCGTACTGCCCTTAGGCGCTCGGTTAACACAACTCTGTCCGAGTCGGGTGTCGAACCTTGAGCCCCCTTCTAGGTAGCCAAGCAAGCCAAGTTCAAGCGCCTCTTAGCCTCTCGACCACGCTTCTCATTACTCTTTTAAACTGTAGAACTGACACAAATAGAATCTCCTTTCTTTATTCACCTTTGTTACATTATTTTTTTTTTAACCTCTCAAAACCAGATTATGATGTTATTGTACAAGACTAATCCATACAACTCCAAACTACTTATTCTCTCAAAGTGTTAAAGTTTTCGCTGACATAAAAGTTACTTTGCTACTTTCTAAGGCAAATGTCTAATTTTAACTTATTTTTAATAAACATAAAAGTCAATATAAAAATATTATAAAAAATATTTATTTTGATAGAAAATAAATACATGTTAATTCATATATAAATATTTAAAACATTATTAAACAAGAATATATATATTCATACTCTTAAATTGATTGCATTACATTTTTGAACAAGATGTTTAAACAAAATTGATGTACAGACTGGTAAATCTCTCTTTCTCTTTAATTTACTTCATAAATGTTTTAAAGAGAGATCAATGAATGGTGAATGTCAAACGCATGTACATGATATAATTTCACAACATATTCCTAATGCAAGTTGCAGTGGTACGGATAGTAGAACTGATATTGAAAATGTTGAAATGTTTCTCAAGTAACGGCTAAAAGAATCCAAACGCCAAAGAGGGCGATGACGATAGTGCCGCATATGCTCAAGGCTATACCTTCAGAGTAGAGGTCCATAGTGCTTGTCTCCATGGTAAACAGGCAGTTGATAACTGTTGAACACAATTTTAAAACTTAAATCAAACAATGCAAAAATATTAATCTCATTATTTAAAACCATGCATTTTCTGATTGATTCTTCGTCATTTAATGGGAAAGAAAAACAAAAAAAAATATTCCCCAAAGTTCTTCAATGCGATCCCTAGGAAATAGAAAAACTTCTGCAAGACCATAAATCTAATCCTATTCTTAAAGTTATTGTTCTATGTTGGAGTATTAAAGAGTGTAGGGGGAGTACATGAGAGGATATTTCGTACTGTCTTTAGGCACTCAGCAAACACAACTCATAAAGTCGGGACTTGAACACGAGCTCTCTGGTTCCTAGAACCCAGTACCTGCACGCAAGAATATCGGCTCCAAGAGGAGGTTTTTAAGTCAGGGGTTTCGTTCTCACAAAGTTCGCCGTTCGATCTATAGGTAAGATGACATAAAGGTGATCTCCTTCTGTGGCCTATGGTTAACAAAGGTGTCGTGTGGCCAGCAGAACGACCAATCGCCTTTACTTTTCTCCAACTAATGTCTGGTACCCATTAGAGTTGGGTGGACTCAAAGATCTCGAAATTACAAATCCAATTTGAAAGTGAAGCTCCAAACAGCTTAGCCACAGCGCCTCTCATAGACATAAATGGGTTGCATTATCAAGGCTGTTTCGTTACCTGTTGGCACGGAAAATAAAATGGTTCAAAAACAATCAGCCAGGCCTATTAATTATTACACTATTAAGTCAATGTTAACTACTAATTATCAACAAGTTTGTCTCACAGAATGGCACCACATGCACAATACACTGGACAGTATCTTCTCTATGCAAAGAGCAATCTACTATCATGCAAATAAGTTTGGTAGGGCGCACGTCTTAAAGTTTTCACCAAAACCCCACCCACACATACACCACCAACTCTTGTAGACACAATGCAAATCACAAATCTGACAATAATAAACTACAAAGAATGCTCCAATTTAAATTTCTTTCGACAAGCTCTTTGTTACAATCGCCCAACATGAACAAGACTACGTATAAAATTGTGGAAAAGCTAAAAAAATATACTAGCACGCGACATTTCCAAGTCACAGACTACAGAAAAACAGTACTGCAGCTAATTGAACTGACTAGAATGACTAGTAGATGTTTACCTTGATTGTAGCCGGGACGGCCTGTCACATTGCTTGACTGGGAGCCATTATCCTCTGAAACTTGAATAAAACAAACCAGAAATTATGAGAAATTTGAAATCTTTATATTTAAGACCATAAAGGATATTGTTTATGTTTTAAAGGGAAAAGTGGACTGACTTTTTTTCCAACTTCTCTATCCGATTTCTAGATAAAAAGGTCACAAGAGAATTCAAATTGTAATCTTAATGCATTTGTATTTTGCTGTTTTCAGAGTTTCGTGAGATGCCTTCTAGAAAACATAATTTATTTTTCTGTCATTAGCACAGAGTGTTGATAAACATTTATTGTCCAAAACTGATCATTTCAATTTATTAAAATGTAAAGGAATAACAATTATTTCCAAATGTTATAACGACCGGTAACATACATCCACTTAGCGATGTTTAGGACCATGACGACCGGTAACATACATCTACTTAGTGATGTTTAAGGACCTTGACGACCGGTAACATACATCCACTTAGTGATGTTTAGGA
>JADKLZ010000728.1:22136403-22157777 GCA_021533235.1 Biomphalaria straminea
GCCGCATAAAACACTTCGGCGGGCCGCATGTGGCCCGCGGTCCGTAAGTTGCCCACCCCTGATCTAGTTAGAACAAAAAAAAATATTTTGAATTCCAAACCGTTGGTCCGTGCACTGAATCTGAAATACAATACACCTGGGAGCAGTAGCGGTCTTAGGGGGTGGCAACTGGGGCAACCGCCCCAGGCCCCGCGCCTGACGGGGGCCCCGCGCTGGGAGATTTTATTGTCACCAACTTCGAAAACTAAATGAGTGGTCATAAACAAGGACTTGTTACTCAATATTTTCCCAGTATACCAATTATACCAATTGCCATTCAAGCTTACATTTTTTATTTCGAAATACCGTTCAGTTTCTGTAAAGACAGCCGAGTCTTAGAGGCTATCATCGTTTAACGTTCACAATAAAAACACATAAGTAGAAGCAACCAATCCTAATCGTTTCGACGTCTAATCGGATTTTATTTGGAAAATACGTAGTGATAAAGTTTGAACTACTCTTTGCACTATGAAACATTGTATATGAAAAATACACTTGTAGTAACAATAATGGAACTTTTGACTAATTGAATATTTAATGAAAATAATCAGTGCTTTTTTTTTACCGTCACATCGTACGGCGTACTTCACTTTTTTCAATCTGGGGAAAAAATATTAATTTTCTTGAATTTTAGCGTTTATTATTAATTTATTAATAGTTAAAAAATTAGGCAATCCATTTATTTTTTTTTTAATAAAAAAGCACTGAAAATAACTAAACAATTGTACGGTGTATTCTCGACTGTCGCTGGAGATACGTTCTAAGACCTCACGCAAAGGTCAGATTTTCGTAGTAAGCTGTTTAATTTCATAAACGTATAATATTTTTCGGATCACCAGTTGATGTGCTCGTACGTTTATTTCGGCAAATCAGCTTCCAGCAAGTTTGACGATGACAATATTAATTTTTCTTTTTCCAATTGGCTACTGTGTGAACATGTTGAAAAAAACAAAAAAACAAACAAAAAAAAAACAAAAAAAACGCGGGAGTATTTTTAGCCGTCCCAGAAAGGAGAAAAGACGCTATTAGTTTTGTGTGGAATGTCTGTCCGTCCATCCGTTGCGTTTAGATCTCCGAAACTAGAAAAGTTAGTGAAAATCCGACGTCATAATATTTAAGACCATTCAAAGTTCTGATGCAACGGCTACTTTTTTTTTTTCTAAAACCGAAAAATCTAATTTTTAAATCACTTATGCAAGCAGTTTCTTTCAGAAAAATACATCACTTTTACAATTATTCATTATTAATGTTAACAAACACTGAAAGCTCTTTGAAAAATGTTTGAAAAATGTTTTACATGTTTCGGATGTTCCTTCAGAGTTGAAGATAGTTACTTCCTAGTCCAAACCTCCCGCAGGACGACGGGGTATGGGAGCGGGCAGGGTTTGAACACGGGACCATCGATAAATCGAAGCGACAGTCTAGTGTGTAAACCGCTCGACTAGGCAGATCTTTAACATAGGAGATAATTAATTACCCGTTTTTAAACAGGTTTATATGCAAAGTTTTTTTTTTTATTTGTTTTTTTTTTTACATTTGTATTGCTAAGTTAAGTAAGTTTGGTTATACTAACTACTACATTTACACAGAGAAAATCTATTTAGTATGCATATAAGTTGGACATAATTTAAAACAACAATTAATAAGTAGTTTTTCATATCACGTGTCATAATGTGGTAAGGTAATAAATAAATATCACTGGGGCACTACACAAGATCTGTCAACCTTCTTTCTCCAATCTATTCTGTCATAAATTTGTCATTGATAGAATTTCATTCTGATGTTCTTTCTGAAAATATTGAAAATATTGAAACCTCCCTTTTTACTTGTCTGGGTGGACCACTTCGTAATGTTCTATGTTTTGTTACAAAAATAAGTCCCACAGCTTGAGGCGAAGATACTGTATTGTTATTGTTGCAGCATTAGAGAAGGATTAGCCCGTTTAGCCCGTTAGCGAGATGTGGTACGATATATATATATATAGTCTACCTTTGCGGCTAGGGGCCCCGCACATGACGCTCGCCCAGGGCCCCGCGCACTGCTAGGGCCGCCCCTGCCTGGGAGAATCAATATTCAATCTAGTTAGAACAAAAAAAAAGATTTCTAGGTTTTATGTTCGTTACCTTATTCTTGCCATAAATGTTAAACCAAGCTAGCCCGCGAGGTTTATCCGTCCCTTTGTTAATCCGTAGTAATATTAGGTCTACGATGCATTGCTGATCAGTATAAGGAAATCCGACCGTGTCAGCTGAGCAGAAGATGTTCACTGGTTCTCCTGTCCTGACAAGAGTTTTATCTAAAATACTTGTACCTATCATTTAGACAAAAGAAGACGCATGTAAATAAATATCATGTTTGTAAGATAGTACTAGAAATCTAAATCAAAATATTGACAATCAGTACATTTTTCATCGGATACTGGTCAGATTAGCGAGAATGGGGGGGGGTGTAAGTCTACATACACACACATACAAAACAAAACAAATGACGAATTTAAAATATGACACACATGTGGGACTAAAAAAAAAAAAAATTCGCTGCCGAGGACAGACGCAGATAGCGAAAAGAAAATCTTAATCGACCACCGGAGGACAATGATTATGCCTGCCCTTGATGTGGAAAAATATGTAGATCACAGCTGGGGCTGCGCAGCGACGGGAAATACTGCGTTTCTTCTAATCTTCAGATTCGAAGACAGGCCTTATTTTATTTTTTTCGGTATTATAGATTTACTTTTTAAATCTTTTTCTAAAAAAGAAATAACAAAAAAAAAAAGAAAAAAGATCATGATGCTAATAGTGGTTTTTAGTGTTTCCTTCTTGTATTTCTTGAACTGCTTTATTATTGCACTGACCCTTGTTAGGTACTCAATTCTTAATTGTACTTATTTAGCGACGCACCATTAAAGACGCATACTATAGTGAACGGGACTAGTGACGTTTGAGATATGTTGGGTTAGAGACTTAGAAATCAGTTAGCGCTAGAATCTCTTAGGGTGTAGACGTGGTTTTTCTCTTATTAGTAATACTGAGACATTTGACTGTGGCCTATTTCATTATTAAAGTATCAGTTAAACGTTTCAACGGCATTCATCAATTCTGTTCATCTGTTAAAATTGATGTGTCTTGTTTCATGTCTGCATTGGATAGTTTAACTGCATTGAATACACCCGAACAATAAAACTCAAAACGCCTGCTGAGTAATTGAAGTTAACTCCAGTACAGCCTGAACCAAGCCAAAACATCACACCCTTTATAGCATAATGAGTGATCTTCGTTTAACTCTTCAGCTGTTGATTTGTTTTTTACATAATACGGTGTTTATTATGACTGTAGATAATTCTTTCTTTCTTTATTGTAGACTTTACATTTCTTACCAAACACACAGAATCACCAAACACTTAGTTTTCCCCCTGCTTGCAACACAACACAGATCTATACCTTTGTTGATACATATGAAAGCAATGATAATAAATGTATACATAATTCTATGGGCTACTGTGTATTCAACTGTTATGACACGACTAGGATTTAGTTACATTTGTTTCGAGAATACAGGGAAAGTGTTTATTTGTTGCAGATGAGGCAAAATTCATTAAAAAACAGAATGCTCTACGATGCAATATCAATAAGACATGTTTTGATTAGTTAAATTAATAGGCAATATCTAAACGGCTAGCGACAGAAGACATTGGACATGTTCCCTTTTGAAGATTAAAAGTATTTTATAGTTGAAACTATCGTTGACTGCATCCTTTGATTGTTTTTGGCTTTTCGAAGCAGTTTGTGTTCAGTGTTACTGCCAGTGTTACCTCAGTCGGACTTAAGAGTATTTCAACTATTCAACACCGCGCGGGAGCCATAACAAACTCTAAGCTCTCAGAGAGATCGGGTGAACAGCTCAAACTCTAAGGCAGGTAGAGGTTAGAAAGTAGCACCGCAAGGGGGCTGTGGCATCACCAGTATGGTACATTTTATATACTAATGCTATTCACAAGATAGTCATTTTATTTCTTAGCAAAGTTTCTTATGATGCGGCTCTTCTTGTCCTGCTCTCGGAGTGCTCAGGTAAAGAAATTTCTCAAGAGAAATAAAACAGCATCGAAAAATATTTTAGTGACATTTTTTTTTTAATTTGTAAGTATTGGATAAAAAAACAACAACAATAAAAATTAAAACAAAAATGATTGTCCACTTCTCAAATGAATAGAATAAAATTTAATTGTTTTAGTAGCTTGGGGAAGCATTGAAATACCACAAACGTTCTAGTACGTCGAATATTTCTTAGACAGTAAATACAATTTTACTGCAGACACATTACTAACCTTCTTCAGTCGTAGAACACTTATTCATATGGCTGTGGAGCCCTACTTTGGAGAGACACACTCACATATATTGCAGGTTAAGGTGGCTTTCGCTTTGGTGGTAGAGAAGCTTGCCATTTTCCGTGTGTCACGCTTTTCTTCAAGAGCTGAGGCACATGTTTTCTCGCTGTCCATAGGTTTCTTGGTCAACGTCTCTCTCCAATTAGTGCCGCATAAGGCTATGTCTTCCCAATGGTCAGTATCAATGTTATGATATTAAACCAAATTTTAACATATCCCCATGTAACGGAGGGGGGGGGGAACCAGTTTTTCTTGAGACAGACGCGAGTTGCCGAACATAATTATTTTCGGGATACGATTGTCCTCCATCCGGCGAACATGTCCGAGACAGCACAAGCGGCGTTGCTTGAGGATTGTAGAGATTCAGGAAAACCCCGTTCTCGCGAGGATCTCGGTATTACACACTCTTTCTTTTAATGTTATGTTTAAATATTCTTCGAAGGCAGCGCAAGTAGAATGAATTTGTTTTTCTCTCTTGTTTTGTGTAGGTAGTCCACGACTCAATGCCGTACAGTAGCGTACTAAGAACGCATGCCTTGTAGACCTCAACTTAGGTCGCTGTAGAGCGCTTCTGTTTTTCCCAAACTCTTGGTCGGAATCTAGCGAAGGTCGATGCGGCGTTCCCCATGACTTTTTAAAAAATCCTCTCTTCTAGAGACAGGCCATCTTGAATTGTAGATCCAACGTAGCAGAATTCGTTTACGGCATCTAGCTTGTTGTCATCAATGAGGGATGGTGCTGTAGCACGTGAGTTCATCGAGAGCAAAAGTATTACTGAAACACTACAGACAACTAGACAACTGTGTGAGCTGAAGAGACAGAGGATAGACGTCACGCCGATCAATGCATCACAGTTATTAGCATGATGTCTTGGTCGAGAGGCTTAGTGCGCTTGAACTTGGCTTGGCTTGGCTACCTAGAAGGGGGCTCGAGGTTCGACACCCGACTCGGGCAGAGTTGTGCTTACTGAGCGCCTAAAGGCAGCACGGAAAACCAACTCCTAGATACCCCCTCCCCCCACGGGTTCACAAATGATATTGGACCAAAGCGCTCTGAGCATGCTATAAGCATGAAAATAGCGCTATATAAAAGCTATAAACAACAAATGAAAAAAAACTGACAAGATCCTAATCAATGTTTTTCTTACCGTTTTCGTTATCCTCATCTTCGTCAGGATCTTCATCTTCATCAGGTTCATCACCAGATCCTTCATCAGGTTCATCACCAGATCCTTCATCAGGTTCTTCTGTAAATACGAATTTATTAAAAAAAAACTTTATTCGGTCAATCGGACATTTTCATATGGTGGTATATTCATAAATATCTAGAAATTTGGCTGGTTTATAAAAAAGTAAAGTTCCCCTTTCAGACCTTGTGGTCTATAGGGCAGATGATGTAAAGGTCATCTGATTCTGTGGCCTACGGTTAACGAGGGTGTCATGTGGCCAGCACATAGACCAACCGCCTTTACTTTTCCCCAACTAATGTCAGGTACCCATTAGAGCTGGGTGGACTCAAGGGCGCCCGAAAATCCCGAAATAAAAATCCCAGTCTTTACCAGGATTCGAACCCGGGACCCGGGCTGGTTTATAGAATAAAATATATGTTGATTTTTTTGGTGTGAATATTGTAACACTGCAGAGAAAAACATTTCTAGGCGCATTCGTTTTTATCACGTTTAAAATTTTCTTTACTTTTTAAAAAAAAAATGGCACTGACATCTTTATAATTTTTTTTCTTACCATCGATCGATGATATACTAATTCGAATAAATAAAGCTCGGTTTGCCTTTTCAACTCTTCAAATAATCTGGCGCTCCAAGGCAGTATCTCTTCATAACAAGATAAGAATTTATAATACTAACGTTAAGTCTGTTCTCCTTTACGGTTCAGAAACTTGGAGAGTCACTAAAACAAATATGAAAAAGCTCCAAACTTTTGTTAACAGATGCCTATGCCGGATATTAGGAATTAGGTGGCCAGAAAAGATAACCACTACCGATTTGTGGGAAAAAACTAGATAAAAGCCCATAGCCCAAGACATTACAAAACGAAAATGGAGCTGGATAGGACACACCCTGCGAAAACCAGCTACCAATGTTGCAAGGCAGGCTCTTGACTGGAACCCACAAGGAAAGAGGAAAGTGGTCAGACCCAAGCAAACCTAGAAGAGGTCAGTCATCAGTGAAGCTAAGGGTACTGGAATGACATGGGAGCAGCAGTGGCGTAGCGTAGGGGGGGAGGGAGGGGGCGATTTTGAATATCCCCCTGGCCCCCACTAAGGGGGGGCCACCAAACGGGTGTCCAAAGTTTGTTTTTAAATACATAAATTAATATATTTGATTGACAAATAGTGTCAAGTACCAGAACGTTTTGAAATATTTTTCCGAAAGAGAGAAGTTAAAGTTAGTTTTACATTTTAAAATGCAAATCTTTAATAGATTTGGTGCCGATTTATTTTAGTTTCAAAGAGATCAAACGTGCTTGCAGCGAAAACTAAGAATATTACTCTCTTTGTTGCCACGAACAGGGGCGTCCTTAGCAGTGTGCGGGACCCTGTGCGTGTGTCATGTTCGGGGCCCCATAAGGATAAACTATATATACCGTACCACATCAAGCTAACCGGCTAATCCGTCTCTTACGCTGTAATAATAACAAGGCAGTATGTCTGCCTTAACGCTGTGGGCCTTCCTTTTTGTTACAAAACATAGAACATTGCGTAGCTTTTGTTGGCTTACTATTGGCCGCGCTAAGTGCTATGTATACTGTATTGTAATTGTTCTGCATAAAGAAAATTCTTTCAACTTTAAAAAAAGTTTAAAAATTACCCTCATGGCCATAACCTTTTGGGAAAAAAACAAATAGACGGAAGCAAACAATCCATATATTTTATTTCGTATACAAAACATCGACATCCAATCGGATTGTATTTGGAAAATATGTGGTGATCAAGTTTGTGACAATAAAATCTCCGATCGCGGGGCCCCTTTCTAGCGCCACTTGCCACTCCCTAAGGACGCTACTGGCCACGAATAAAACTGTATGATATACAGCGTATTCTTAATAATTATTATTCTTAATAATGCTAGAATTGTCCATTATTTGGGTTGACCAGGGTGGTGCTACAAAACAGCGTGAGTGGCCGTCTGTGTCTGGCTAGCGAATACGTCTGTTAGGCATAAATCCAAAAGAAATATTGAATTGTTCAACTTTTTTTTCCAAATTAACCCCAGATATCCTTCCTTTTCAAGTTATTATCACATCCTTCCTACTAAAGTTCTTAAACTGATATCTACTAGGAACTTTAACAATTCGACCACTTCTGGTTGTCTTGATTGGCACAACAGGTTCTCTAGACGTTGGTCTATAACTGTCTGTTTCGTTTGTTCTAACAGTTTACTGTTCTTTGCCTTCATCGGTATCATAGTACCCAAAGATATCGTGATCGAAACCCTTGTTCAAAAAGCGTTGTTTTCTTCTGTATGTTTTCCCATTGTTTGTTTATGATGTAAGATATGGGTGACGAATGTTTTTTTAATGACAACTACTTTCTGCCATGTTTGTTCTAGACGAACTCTCACTTTCTCTCTGACAGAGTAATCTTTAGATAGTCTTGCTTTTGCATCGTATTTCACTTTGCTTTTCATCTGTCGTTCGTTGAGTAATGTCGCATTTTCAGTTACCGATGGTTTCAATAGTTTTGGATCAGTTGGATTAATGTCCATGAGTCTTCTACTCATCAGCAGCTGTGATGCTTATCGGAGTATTTCTATACTCGAGCATGCTTTCAGCTAAATGACGAGAAACTGACGAAACTGATCACCCAATCCAACAAAAAAGAAAAAGAAGGTAGTGAATACTATGGATTACCTGTAATCAAAACGACCAGAAGAAAGAAAAGACTTTATGGGAAGTTGAGTTCTAATGTAGGACTGTCAATTGAACTGCAATTCAAACGTGTTGCGACAGAAGTGCTGGACAGATTTCAAATGAGGATGAAGTACAGATTACAAAGGCTGGAAAAAATGGATGCCTTTGGGTTTCTTCTTGAACCAAGACACCTGTTGGATGATGACACGCTTATGACAAACTGTGTTACTTTTTCCTGTTTGTATGATGAAATAAATGGCTAATCGCTTGTTCAATGATGTCATTGATGTACTAGCAGTTTTGATCAACAAACCAGTAATACGATCCACAATAGACATATTGCGGAAACGGGCTTCATATGGTAATAACGTGTGCTCAAACCTTGCAACCTCCTCCGAATACCGCTAACTCAGGCCCCTCCCTTGCGTCATTCTCAAAGCTCAAGTTCATCAAAAACTATCCCAGGAGCACAAATACTAGAAAGAATTGATGTAGATGATACTATAGATGTCTTTGCTGCACATAATGCACGACGTGAAGAGATATGAATTGAGATTTGTCACGTGTGCATTATTTAGCTAATAAACAACGGTATTTATTTATTAAAAGAGTGTTAATGATATTTTTTTTGTTAAGTTTACTGATATACTGAACTAATTTAATCTAGGGCATATATATTTTTTGCGTACATTATGTCATGTCATATGACGAATGCCAAAATGCAAGGGGCCCCCAAAGAGGTCGATCCCCCCCGGGCCCCCGAACCCCTAGCTACGCCCCTGGGGAGCAGATGAAGAAAGCTGCTCAGAACCGAGTTCGGTGGAGAGGTGTGGTTGCGGCCCTATGCTCCCCTGGGAGTACACAGGATTAATCAAGTACCATTCATCGATGCATCACCATTCACTTTTGTTCTGGATTACTACCTGGTCGTGCAGTTTGCGCGTTGGACTGTCGTTCGGATTTATCGATGATTTCCGGTTTTAAAAACCGCCCGCTCCCATCCCTCGTCGTCCGGTTTGCATTAGGCAGAAAATTACCTTTAACTCTGAAGGAACACCCGAAACATGTAGAACATTTTACACATATCAGCTTAGGATATTGGTTAATGATAGTTTTGTCTTTTTTTCGCAGCCTTTCGTGGTAAGCCAAGCAGTGTAAGTTATTAGAAACAGCACAAAAAATGTCCAATGTGCCAAATGAATCTTATCTTATCTTATACAATACAGACGTTACTTAAAAAAAAAAGAAGATTCATCCTGCGCGTCATGCATTCAGTCATGCATATTAATTAACCAGTGACTTAAATTCTGCTCAGGCAATTCATTCCATGCTCCAGGGAAGAAGGAACATTTGTACAAATTTATCCTAGCATGTGGGAAGAGGAGTGTGCCTTTATCTTTGTGTCTTTCAGAGTATTTTACTAAATTTTGTTTTTGTTTTCGAAGATTATGGTTCAAAGTCTTGTGTATAATTGCCACTTGTCAATATTCGTTTGTTATGAAGCACTCTCCTCTGCTTTGTGTCTCTTCCAGTTTCTTCATGTTTTCTTGAATGCCTCTATCCCGTTGACAACACACACACACATTTTTGTTTTGCCATTGCGAAATGACTCTTTTGTTTCAAACTTAATTACTGATAATACTGACGCCTTTTCAATGACATTCTACAGAGAACAGACATCTTTTGTTCACACCTGCATGCAAAAAAATATTACTATTTTGTTTCCAATTATTATGTGTATCTCTAACTCTCTCTCGAAAAAAAAAGACTTTGAATATTTTTGATACTATTTAAAATTGGTTTTGTTTTTTTTGTTTAAATTGTATCAGAGAGGCAGCGGAAATAATACAATATGATGTAATGCCAAGTAAACTAAATTGATTTAAGGAAATGGAAAACAAAGTTTGCATAATAGCGGCGTTAAGGTTTAGAATCTGTCGAAAGCACCTAATTGGTAAAAGGGACCTGTGTATGAGATTCCATGCGTATCCGTTTGGCAGTCGATACATAAGTCATTCAGTTTTAAATGGGAAATATGTAAAACATTTTAACAAATGAAAGCATTACTTGTATACAAACAAAAAAGTCAGGCGACCAAAAGGCAGACCCCGAATGATGTGGAGGCAGATCTGCAACAGCTAGGGGTTAAGGCGTGGAGACGAAAGTCCCAGGAAAAATCTGAATGGTGGGAGTGGTTGAAGCAGGCCGAATGATATATATCGATGATGTGGAGGCAGATCTGCAACAGCTAGGGGTTAAGGCGTGGAGACGAAAGTCCCAGGAGAAATCTGAATGGTGGGAGTGGTTGAAGCAGGCCAGAGCCTTCCATTGGCTGTAGCGCCACTAGATGGATGGATGGACGGAAATAATTTTTTATGACTTTGCTATCATAAACAACAATATGCTAAGTTATGCATATAACTATTACTTGTTTATAGTATAGTTTGGAAACAAAGACAACGTATTCTAGATTACATTATTACACATAAAGTAGATACAATGAATAATTTTTTTTCCTTACCATCTTCGTTGTTTTCCTCAGCAGGTTTATTTGAAATTCTTTTTCCTTTTTCTACGATTTCCGCATCATCATTAGTCTCAGCTGAAAAAAAAAAAAAATTGGTAATTTTTGTTTGGCTATGAGGTTTTGGTAGAATTTTTTTTATGTATTGCAGGAAACAAATTTACGCTTTTTAGTTTATCCTTAAATATGTGAGTGTTGCTAATAAATATATGCAATTTGTACAAATCTTATATCAACTAACTCTGTCTGTTTGGTAAAAAGTTTGTACACGCTATTTCTCCCACATGAAGCTAAGGATCAAGCTGAAGTTTTGCACAATTATTTCTTTTACTTGACAACAAAACATGTGCTAGGATAAGTCTTCCCATATTTTAATATCGATTATTTCTAATAGAAATAGTGAAACCATTAGCGGAGTTATCGCTATATAATACAAATGCTTGGTCAATTTTTTTCCGTTACCACAATAAAAAAATATAATTCATTGCACATTTTCTGTGCACTTCCAAATGCTAAAATAATTCATTGCACATTTTCTGTGCACTTCTAAATGCTAAAATAATTCATTGCACTTTTTTCTGTGCACTTCTAAATGCTAAAATAATTCATTGCACTTTTTTCTGTGCACTTCTAAATGCTAAAATAATTCTTGCACTTTTTCTGTGCACTTCTAAATGCTAAAATAATTCATTGCACTTTTTCTGTGCACTTCTAAATGCTAAAATAATTCATTGCACTTTTTCTGTGCACTTCTAAATGCTAAAATAATACATCGCACTTTTTGTGTGCACTTCTAAATGCTAAAATTATTCATTGAACTTTTCTGTGCACATCTAACTGCTAAAATAGCTTTTTGTTTGTTACTTACTGCAATTGTCTTCTTCTTCGCCAACTGAAATATATTTATTTACAAATCAAAATAAATAAAACGTTTACATCTATCTATATGTATATGTAAATCTATCTATCTATCTGCCAAAAAATAAATTAGAGTAGAATCTAATTATACACTTTTTTCTCCTTCCACTTCCGAAATGTTTCGTTTAGAACTTTGAATGATAGTTCTGTTACAACACAAAGTTATAAACATGGGATGAAAAATGAGCTGTAGATGTCAGGAGAATGCGTTCTAGCAGTGAAAAATGCAAGAAAACGCTTTTAGCGTCGGGACTTTGCCCCGTACCCCATCGATATAATATATATATATATATATATATATATATATATATATATATATATATATAATATAATAAAAGTTTAACTAACAAAGGAGTACCTCCAAATTAAAAAGTTAATTATTGGCAATGCGGTGGCTAAGGTAGAGCACTTAAACATTTACTCTACGGAATACGTTTTAACAATATGAAAATATCAGAAGAGTAATCTCAAGATGCCGGATAGACTATTCAAATAGAGAACAAGAGGTTAATGTTGCAGTACATTGATTCCTTTTACACTGAGACAGACGACAAGATATTTGAACAGAAATATCAAAACTAGAATACATCTACAGGCAGCAAAGTTCATTGTGAAGGACTTTAACGAATTTCTAACAGTCGTTGATTTAAGCCTTTAACTGTTTCTTGCCTGATATATCTCTACGAGGTATGTCTACGTGGTGTCATGTGAAAGAAGCTTTTCAAAACTAAAATTAAGTAACAGCTATTAAGCCTAATAAGTTTTGAAAAACAAATATCAAATCAAGCAATAATATGCAAATTTTAAAATCCTGAAAAGGAAACTTTGTATTTTCTAAAGCTTTTGTAGATTTTTAAATGTTAAGATAAATAAAAGTTTTCTTTTCAAGTTTTTGTACCTATTAATATGCTTTTATCAAATGCATTTTTTTCATTAGTCGACCTCAGGAAACTACCATTATAATGTTAAAAGGCTTCCCTTAAGATCTGTTTAAAGTTTACTATGGAAAGCATGTTCAGTTGATGTTTAATTCGCTACTAATTTAAAAATCTTAGATATTAATCTTTGTAATAATTAACGATAAAATTTGAGAGACAAAAAAAATAATTAAAAAATAAAATCGACACTCATTATAACGTTGTGTAATAGCAATTAACGAACTGTATCATAGCGCAAAAACAATTAAACTGGATAGTTTTTATTGGCAAGAATAAGTGGAACTTGTGGAACTGGGGGGGGGGTTATACCCCGATTTTATCGCACCGAGTGACACCCATCCTAGTGAAGCCACTGAAGGTGCAAAATTTTCAGTTTTTTTTTTCTATTTATCTGCTACCATGAAAAACTTTGTTCCTAGCCATTTAAATATTTTGTTAGAAGCATATAGCCTAGACATACGAGAAAGCTGTGTGATTTAGAATTAAAACAATTTAAATTCAAATGTTTAACATACTAACAAAATTGTTACTTATATATGTTCCTTACTGTAATCGTCGTAAATAAAGGAAATATACAATTTCAGATCTTGCAATCTATGGGGCAGATGACGTAAAGGTTATAGTTTTTTTTTATGCCTATGGTTAACGAAGGTGTGCAGTGGCGTAGATAAGGGGAGGGGCAGGGAGGGGGAGATTTTGAAGCTGAAAACATTTGCCGTGCAGCGGAAGCAACTGAATGGCAACTCAAAGTCATGAAAGAAGAATGTGACGTTCAAGCTTATTCTTCAGCTACAAAGAACTTTAGTAGAACGAAATCAACATTGAACTGCAGCAATTGTGGCAGACAACATTTACCAAAGCATAGTCCAGTTTACGGTAAAATATGTCACAAATTTCACAAAATGAACCATTTTTCCAGTGTATTCAGATCAAATAACATACAATCCATCAATAACAAGACTGAAGCTACAGATGATACCAAGTCTGAAACTTCTTTAATTGGCAGTATAGGTTCACAAAACCAATGTAATGTCTAGAAAACAAGCATACAACATTTATATTGGATACAGGAGCACAAGTCAACATTCTTCCTTATAGGAATTTTAATCAACTTAGAAGAAAGAAACTCCAGAAGTCAACATCTAGACTTACAAAATACAGTGGTGAACATTTAAAGGTTGTTGGCAGAACACACATTAATTGTTCAGTAAAAAGAAAAAACTGCATGGATATAGTTTCAAGTAGTAGATACACACCCCAAACCAATTTTGGGTCTACCAGGTTGCCATCAGATGAACCTTATTCAGAGAATAGATTTTTTAGAAGATGAAACATGCTGATGTTTTTACTGGCCTTGGATGCTTGTAAGAAGAGCATCAAAGCTCATCCAAATATAAGACCAGTGGTACATGCAGCAAGAAAGGTTCCAGCGGCACTTCGAGAAGAATTGAAAAAAGAGCTGAGACGAATGGAAAACGAGGGTGTCATCTGAAAAAGTTGATCATCCCACTGCATGGGCCAACTCACTAGTTCTTGTCGAAAAGAAAGGAGGTGGTTTAAGAATGTGTATAGATCCTAGAGACTTCAACACTGCCATTCAGTTACCTACCATTGAAAAAAAAGCCAGTCGGCTAAGGGGTAGACAAGTATTTACCGTACGAGATTCAACCAGTGCCTTTTTGGCAGATGAAACTCGATAAGAACTGTACAGATCTAAAAACGAACACACCATTTGGTAGATACAAGTTTTTACGACTAACCATTGGACTAAGCTCTTTTGCGAATGGTTTGAAAAACGATTTCACTAAATTTTTGGAAAAT
This sequence comes from Biomphalaria straminea, assembly GCA_021533235.1. Classification (NCBI taxonomy): domain Eukaryota; kingdom Metazoa; phylum Mollusca; class Gastropoda; family Planorbidae; genus Biomphalaria; species Biomphalaria straminea. Next base: position 22,150,897 of record JADKLZ010000728.1, read on the forward strand.
ATTAAAGGTGTTGAAACCTATATGGCCGAAATATTGCTAGCTGGTAAAACTACAAAAGAACATAATGAGAAACTTAAAAGGGTCCTTGATATAGCAAGAAAAGAAGGAATTAAATTCAAACTAGCAAAATGCAGCCTTAGAGTAAAAGAAGTAAAATTTGTTGGACACGTCATTACAGATACTGGAATCAAGCCTGACAACTCCTAGATTAAAGCAATACACTCTATGCCATGCCCTTTAAACTGCAAAGAACTATAAAGATTTCTGGACATTATAAATTATCTTAACAAATTCATTAAAAATCTGTCTGGTGTTACTTCCCCCTTGCGGCAACTATTTAAATAAGAAAATGAATAGATGTGGTTGGAACACATCAAAATGCAGTTGATTACTTAATAAGCACAACTGCCAATGTTTTAACGTTTCACAACCAGTCAAGGGACTTGGAGCTGTATTAATTCAAAATGATAGGCCAGTGGCTTATGCATCAAGATCTCCTACAGACTGTGAAAAACGTTATGCACAAAGAGAAAAAGAAATGCTTGCGATAGTGTTTGGAGTTGAACATTCCCATTATTGTGTGTATGGGCGTCAGTTGAAACTGATCACAAACTCACAAACCACTAAAAGTGTCCATCACAAAGCTTTTCTCATTTACACCACCAAGACTTCAGAGAATGCTTCTTCGTCTTTTGAAGTATTAAATTCCTGATGAAATGTAAGCCAGGCAAAGAAATGTCTATTTCAGATACAACTTTCACCAGCATGGCTGTCAGTGAAACATCCATCAAGTGATTGAGACGCACAGGTTCATCTTATTGTAGTAGCCTGCCTGTGTCAGATGAAAATATGAAACATGTTCAGCAAGCAACTGCAAACGATGCCATTCTAAGACTGTTAAAAGTATCAAATTTCCACAGGATGGCCAAACACTAGAAATGAAGAGCTTATTATGGATTAAAAGAAGAGCTTAGTGAAAGCGATGGTATACTTTGAAAAGGAAAAAAATAATAGTACCAAAAGCATTACAAAAACAAAAATGTTGCGAAGACTTCATCAAGGTCACCTTGGACGTGATATATGTCTAGCTACAACCAAGGAGATGTTCTTCTGGCCTGGAATGTCAAAACAAATTATAGACATGGTATCTAGCTTCGCAGTATGCAATGAAGTTCCAACAGAGGGAGCCGTTGTTATCACATGATACACCTCAACTTCATTGGGAAAAGATTGGAGCTGACCTTTTTGAGCATTTTGGTAAGAACTATTTACTTCTTGTTGACTACTAAAGAAGAATCATTGAGATTAATCTCATTCCAACACTTAAAGCTTCAAGCTGCATATGTAAAGTCACGATTCGCTCGTCATGGCATCCCCAAGGAAGTAATTACTGATAATGGACCTCAGTTCTGTTGCGAAGAGTTTTTCAAATTCTCTAAAAGCTGGGGTTTTGAACATATTACTTCGAGTCCCAGATTTCCACTGTGAAATTGGATGGCTGAACGCACAATATGGACAGTAAAGAAAATTATGAATAAAACTAAAACATCTGGTCAAGACCCATATTTAGCCATGCTACAGTTCAGAAATGCACCATGTCCAGATGGCAAGGCTGCTCATGGGCAGACGTTTGAGAACTAATCTTCCGACAGCAAAAATTTATCTCAAACCACAAGTTCTAGACCAGAAAATAATGGCCGATGTATGGAGAAAGAGAAAAAAAATGATCATAATATGACAGAATGGCTAGACGCATTGACAGACAACAGTCTCATCCTGGAAACAAACTTTTTATGCAAAAGACTTCTGGAGGTCAGTGGAAGCCAGCCACCGTCATCAAAGAAGCTTCAACTACAAGATCATACTTTCTACAGACACCTGGAGGGGTCACATACAAAAGAAATGGAAAATTGTTAAGAAAGACATTTTCTAGACCAAACGAGACTTAAGAGGTATTTGAATGGCACAATTCTGATACATCCTACGAAGCGCAAGTTACAGAACCCGAGACAGCGATGGCTAGTACAGCACCTTTTGTAACACAATACGGCCCAGCCCCAGTGGTTACACGCTATAGCAGACCAGTAAGACCAGCAAAACGTTTTCTTGATGTAGATATTTAGACATTCATTATTTGAAATACAGCCTACTGTGTAAAAGGCTTTTTGATGTTTTTTATATTGTATTTTAGAATAATATATTGTATAAATATTTAAATTCAAAAGTAAAGCGCTACGTGGTACTCGTAAACATAATAGCGATATTGGAATTCTATAATGTGAATGTTCTTTTTAGTTTAGTTTAGTTTTAGTTTTAGGCACATCGGCACAGTATAGGCCATGTCGTGCCCGCAGTCCATAAAGGACTACTCTCCCTCTATAAAAACAGGGGCCAAGGTCCATATAATTAACTCCTTAAAATCAAGGTCTATTTACAATTAAAATAGTACAGTTAAAAATTTAAATATTTGATAAAAATGTAGTGTAAATAGTATGTAACTAGAGTCTCACAATAAGATCCTAGTAGACAACCCCACCTCCCGGATAAAGCCCAGTATCTTCCCAGGGTCGACACTATCGAACAGTGTTTGTAAGTCAATGGCACCAATGTATTTTTCCCTGACAAATATTTTGTAACAAATAAGTTTTATAGATGTTTTATCATTGAATGTTTGTAAGAAGGGAGATGTGACAGTAAAAGTTATTGTTTTGTCAGACCGTCCTGTTATTGTAACCCAGTAACCCACACTGCTGCCATGTCGAAAGAATGTGCTTATTAACAGATAGGAAGGATAATTGAATTCTTTTTAAGCAGATATATATGGACGATCTAACATAAATGATGCAGCATTTAAACAGACAAGAAAGTGTTTGTTAGACTCTACTAGCCTACTATTACAGCCAGCACAACGTCAAACTGCCTTTACTTTTGCCCCAACTAATACCAGATACCCATTAGAACTGATAGGATTCTCTCAAATTAAAATTCTCCAATGCCTCAGGGTTCAAACTCGGGACTCAGGCTCGGAAGCCAAGTGCTTTGCAGCTCAGCCACCGCGTAGGTAATTGTCTTGCTGACTATTATTACCTAACTTCGATGCCACCTTCACTCCTTTTTCTGCTACATTAACTGCGTTACCAACTGCGCCTATAAATGTTAATCCTGCAAAAAAAAAATATTCCAGCAAATACTTTTGTAAATGTTAGTGAAAACTAGCATATTATAAACTGTTACCTATCCCTAGTCTGTAGATCGTTGGGGCACCAAGCAAGACTTGTAGACCGTCTTTTTTCATTTCTCTCTATCCTTTGCCCTATTTAGGACCTCTATTGAACGGCAGACCCGTCCATTCTTTTATGTTGTCCTCGTACCGCTTTCTCTTTCCGCCTCTTCTTCTTTTTCCTGGTACTATTCCCCGAAGGAATGTCTTAGCGAGCCCGAAGATCTTGTAATATGGCCATAGATTTTAAGCTTGCGTTTTTTTTTTCACAGCAGTTAGCAGGTCATCATGGGCTCCGATCACTCCAGTAACCCTGTCTCTAATCTCTTGGCTTGTGGTGCGGTCTTAAAATGTGATGCCTAGGATCCTTCTGTAGCATCTCAATTCCATTGCTACTATCTTCCTCTCTAGCTCTGCAGTCAGCATCCAAGACTCACAAGCATATAGAAATGTGGCCATGACCAGGGATCGCATCAGTCTGATTTTGGTGCCGGGGGGCTAAGCCTTTGTCTTCCCATATTATTATGAATGGCGAAACAAAATTTAACATCTAGTCTTTTAGTGTCTCCAAAAGAAAAGGTAGAAATGGAAATAGGACTGTGTAAGAAAAACTAACTTTTTGTGCTTGGTGAGGTAAGGGTTGAAGGAAGGGGTTATTAACCCTTTCTCTCCTAATAGACTGTACCATAGTTGATTTCCCCTCATTAAATGAAAGTAATGTTTAGTTTTTAAAACTTTACTTTATGTTATAAAGAAGGAGCAAGCAGTCACTTTTAGTTGTATACCAAACAAAAAAAAAAGATTTCTGATAACAAAGAACTAAGCTATTAAAGCTTCATCTAATGGTAGTGAAATAGTAATGAGCAGAATGAAAAGTTCCTTCTGAGTGTTTAAAAAATAGTTACGGAGGGAAAGAGTTAAAAGTAACAGAAGAGGGGACTGCCCAGGAATACATGGCGCCGTTTGGCCTTCAAATAACACATATTTAAGGATTTGATGAATCTTTTTTTTTTTTTTTACATAGGTTTATTTTTTTATAGAAAGTAAAAACAAGATTAGGAATTTCTATACTATCAACAACATTGTGCTTGGTCATTTCATTATTATCTCATTAGAAGCATAGAAGCTAAGTCCAATTTTTCAACACATATTTGCAAAGAACGAAATTTGTATTTACACGTTTACCTCACGGTCATTGTCTTGCTTACCAAATTTATCTGCAACTTTTGCTGCTTCATTCACTGCTACTTGAGCTGTATCAACAAATGTCCTCATAACTGTCTTTTTTTTTTCAACTGCAATAAAATAGATATAAGTTTCACTTTCAACGGTTAAAAAAAGGATGCAAGTAGAAAATTAAAAAAAAAACAACTGTGCAGGAATCTTTGGAACTGGAATAACAATTGTCCCAGATTTTGGACACTTGATTCATATCTTTTGAAAAACAATATATTGTTACCGTCTTACGTTTTTCTCTCTCTCCTATTCAGGCGTTCTGTAAACACTGCTAAATAAACAATAACACCATCTGACAACAAGAGCTCCAAAATCATCTCGCACTTTAATGAATTGATAAGTAGATAAAAGCCGATGTATGACAATTGGCAAAAAAATATATCAGCAACTAAAATGTTACTCTGTGCATTACCGTACAAAACTCTACTGTCTCCATCATTTCCTGGACTCATACATAACACTTGAGGACTCAACCAGGACCAACTTCATAGCCAGACATGGTCTCCTCCGTGTCTTGTATTGAACTGCAGCTTTATTACACACACTGTGTCTCTGGTCCACGCAGGCTTTCGATCACGTGACCATAACATTGGCCATATTTGCGTGCAATAGCAGTACTGTCCCTTGTCCATCGCTAGAGTTCACGTGTGTCAGCTGAACCTACAGTTATCTCTTTCGTTCCACCAATTGGGTTGTAAGACTGACCCCTTCTCAGATTTGTCCGTCCCGGACAAAATCCGTTTCACAACATGTGCAGGGGAGGTGAATCGATGCAGGAGGAGGTCTATCAGTGGGGACGACTATGGGCTTATATTGCCATCTTGATGGAGCCATCTGTGCTGTAGTCTGCGTCTGTCTCTATCTCTTCCAGTTCATCTTCACCTGGCTGCACGGACGTCGTGATCGCATTGCCATCCACTTTGAATTCAGCAAACGTCGCCTTCTTCTGTCGCTCACTACTGAGGCAGGAACTTAACACATGGGGAGGGATAGGATGTCAGGGCTAAAGTCAACAAGATTGTTGACATTTCAGGTTGTTTCATAAGGATTTCAAGAGAATGGCTTTGGGAATCGGTTTCGGGTCAACAGGAGGGGAAGTAGTGGCACAGATCATCCTCAGCCTTGTCCAGAGGACATATTAGTGGGCGAGTTGGCAGCACTCCACTCTCTCATCTTCTGCATCAGGCTGTAGTTGACTTCCCTGACCACGATCAGGGCTTCTCCTTCTTATCTCGTCAGCAGACCAATCGTCTGTTGGGTTCAGACCGTGTCACTGAATTTCTGCTTGCAGAAGTCCACCAACTGCTGCATCAGGTTTTGTTGCATTCTTCAGCACACCAACAGGAATTCTCTCTCTGGTCTGGGCAGCTGGACAACCGTCTGATGGTTGCAGAACTTGCCAATCTGTTTCTTGGAGTTTGTATGCATTCTCCCTGCGAAGCTAGACACGTACAGTTCTTGCCAAACTTTTGCGTGTTGCCATCAGGATTTGAGTTCCTCTCATCAGCACTGGCAGATTGAAAGATGTCTTTAATGTTCTTAGCTGCAGGCTTGAGGTAAGACACGACGTTGTCTTGTTCTATCTGGCTGATGAAGGTACTCACATTAGGGAGGTCTGTAGCAAAAGCGTGATATACTGTATGGCGATCTTATTGAAGACAGGAGAGCCGCTGGTCGCCAACTTTTACGGTATACCGATGTGTGCAAACGTGACATGAAGCTATTTAAAATCGACACTAGCAGCTGGGAAAAGGTAGCACTGGGTAGATCCACATGAAAAGAGAGCATAAGAGAAGGCTCTCGGATTGCAGATGTCATACACAACAGAAGCAGAGAAAGCTGAAAATGTAGCTACGCCTGGTGATTTTATTTGCCCAACCTGCAACCGCAGCTGTGTATCAAGGATTTGCCTCTTTAGCCACACAAAAAGTTGCAAAGGGAAAAGATCGTCTCACGAGACGTAAAATGCCACAGAAGTACCAGAAATAAGACGAAGTGAAAGACATAGGAAGCGATGGAAAGGCACAAATAATAACAGGAATAATAACAGGAATAATACATCGATAGGACTGCACGATGATCAGATTACTACTGTCAAAAAAAAGTTAACTCAAAAAATTCTACGGCCACTTCACAAGGTCCTCAGGCCTTTCTTCAGGGAACATTACCAGGAAGAAGACGAAGTGAAAGACATAGGAAGCGATGGGAGGAACACATCAAAGAATGGACAGCCCTGTCATTGAATGAAATAACCAAGGCAAAGGACAAAAACAAACGGAGAAAAACGGTTAACAGATCTTGTGTGGTGCCCCAGCAGTTCAACATAGTAAGGGATTGGTGAAGGTGATCAGAAACACTATTTAATATAGTCAGTTGTACACTATTTAATATGGTCAGTTGTACCACTATTTAATATGGTCAGTTG
>JADKLZ010000728.1:22166815-22178615 GCA_021533235.1 Biomphalaria straminea
TAATATATATATATATATACTAGACAGATATTACCCGCTGTCCGCGGGTCTTAATTTGCGTAATGCTGATGTAGTCAGTGATATTGTGCATTAGAAACAAAGAAAATAATAATGTTTAAAGTAAAGCGAATGCGCGAATTCACGTTAAAAAAGAAATCATTAATGGAGCTATAAATAGAAACTTGACCTTATTTTACGCGATAATAGGATAATAGTTGCAATCATGTAAAAATGCTTTAGAAAACAAATTTCAATGTTAATTTGATTAAAATATGAAATGAATGGACTATAATTAGTATGTTCAAGTGTTAAAGCTTTAAACTATCTTTGCGAAGAGAAGTTCTATCATCTTTAGTTCTAGACCTAGATCTAGATCTAGGAATAGAGAGATTTGTAACCTTTCGGTAATGTCTAATGCAACTATGTTCAACAGGATTTTTATATTCGCAGATACAAAGAACTAATTTATGTAAAAATCCTTTTGAAACACAAATTCGAAGGTTAATTGTGTTAAATAATTAAATCATTAGACTATATTTTGTATTTTCATGCGTCAAAGTTAAAATCTATAAGTGCAAAGTGTATTTCTTAAAATTAGATCTAGAATAATCTAGATCTAAATCCTTTCGATCTTTTTCTCATGACAACATTTGTAAACAAAGCCTAGTTCATAAAATAGTATAGCTGTAATAGACTTGGGAAACTTTATTTTTTTTTAGGGTTTTAAGTTTGTTTTAGGGCTACAATTCATACATACAGGTATAAGTTAGTACTCAAGGAACATTTCTGTCAAGTTTTGTCAAGATCGGTGAAATGGTTTTGATTTCTTTACGGGGACATACATACATACATACATACATACGCCTTTGTTTTCCTTTTATATATTAGATATATATATATATATATATATATATATATATATATGACTTGACTTAATCCTGTGTAATCCAGGGGAGCATAGGGCCGCAACCACACCTCTCCACCGAATTCGGTTCTGAGCAGCTTTCTTCATCTGCTCCCATGTCATTCCAGTATCCTCAGCTTTACTGATGACAGACCTCTTCCAGGTTTGCTTGGGTCTGCCTACTTTCCTCTTTCCTTGTGGATTCCAGTCAAGAGCCTGCCTTGCAACATTGGTAGCTGGTTTCGCAGGGTGTGTCCTATCTAGCTCCATTTTCGTTTGGTAATGTCTTGTGCTATGGGCTTTTGTCTAGTTTTTTTCCACAAATCGAGAGATTATCTTTTCTGGCCACCTAATTCCTAATATCCGCCCTAGGCATCTGTTAACAAACGTTTGGAGCTTTTCCATATTTGTTTTAGTGGCTCTCCAAGTTTCTGAACCGTAAAAGGAGGACAGACTTAACGTTAGTATTATAGATTCTTATCTTGTTATGTAGAGATACTGCCTTGGAGCGCCAGATTGTTTGAAGAGTTGAGAAGGCAAACATAGCTTTATTTATTCGAATTAGTATATCATCATCAGCTCCACCGTCTTTACTTTCTTTGCTTCCGAGATATAATATAATATAATATAAAAAGGTTTATCTTCGAATAGGAAGATTACTGAGGTATGCAGTATTTCGCGTGTATACCCAGCCCCAGCAGTGATCTATATATTTTGCTACAAAAAGGGCAAGTATAACCATTGTCCGCCGATGTTCGATTAAGATTTTCTTTTCGTCGTCTGCGTCTGTCCTCGGCAGCATTTTCTTTTGGTCTTAAAAGTGTATCCCTCTGCCTTTGTAAGTGACCACCGGCTGTCTCGTTGTAAGGTCGCGTGTAACCAGATGTTCTCTTCTATGTCAGCTAAGGCAAGTTGGCGCCTAAGCTCGTCTTTGAAGTGTTTTTATGGGTCACATTTTAGCTCACCAAAATAAGACCGTCTTCGGCATATGTTCGTCTCTCATACGAGATACGTGCCTTGCCCAGCGTAATTGTCAGACCATATAATGTCCCTTTATACTCTAGAGTTACGTGAAAAAAAAAAGAACAAACAAACTGCGTCATCTCAAAAAATTGCCAGAGAACAGAGGAGCAAAGGTTGTTAACCAGCAACAAACCAAAAGGCAGACGCCCCAAAGACAGACCATGAGTACGATAGCTTGATGACGTAGAGGCAGATCTACAACAGCTAAAAGTCCTGACACGAGTCGTAAAGCACAGCATAGATCAGAATTCAGAATGGAGAGATAAGCTAAAGCAGCCCAGGGTCTTCCATGGGCTAAAGCGTCAGTGGGATGGGTGGATTCATGGGAGGTAATGTTTTAGCAGATCTTGACATAGGTTGTTGGTACAAAGCCTATATCAATATCAATTCATATGTTTCTTTTTCCTTCCACATTCATTCTCGGATCTATTTGAAACTCTGCACAATTATGTATTGGTGTAGACAAGACAGTAGTCAATTTTTTTAAAAAAAGCTTTTAGTCGATTACTGGGTATTGATTATCTTGTTGGATACCAACAAAGAAAATAATTTCTTGAGTATTCAGAGACATGGCTAAATATGTCGGATACATCAGTTTCTGGCCTCTTTCAGAAATAAAAACTAGTATGCCCCCCCCCCAAATGTGCATTTTCGGGCGGAAAGAGATGACTGCAGGCAGGATTCGAACACAGGACCATCACGATGTCATTCTGAAGAGCATTCAGCACCGCGAGGCAGTCGTTTGAGTGTTGACAAATACATTATTTATAACTTAGAGAAACACCGTCTGAAGCAGTACAGCTCTGTCAATATTTTTAATGTTAGATTCCATGTATTGGAAATGTCAAATGTCCGATAAACTAAACCGGCTTTATTGAAATGAATGAACCAGGGCCCATTATCCGCAGACAAATAAGGAAAGACAAGAGGACATAATTACTGTTACCTATCCTTTAGTCTGTTGGACCGTTGGGGCACCAAGCAAGACTTGTAGACCGTCCTTCTCCATTCCTCTCTATCCTTTGCCCTGATTAGAATTTCTTTCAGTGGTATGCCCGTCCATTCTTTTATGTTGTCTTCCATTCGCTTTCTCTGTCTGCCTCTTCTTCTTTTTCCTGGTACTGTTCCCTGGAGGAAGGTCTTTGCGAGCCCCGAAGATCTTGTTATATGGCCATAGATTTTTAGCTTGCGTTTTTTTTCACAGTAGTTAGCAGGTCATCATGGGGTCCGATCGCTGCAGTAACTCTGTCTCTAATCTCCTGGTTTGTGACGCGGTCTTTAAATGTGATGCCTAGGATTCTTCTGTAGCATCTCATTTCCATTGCTACGATCCTCCTCTCTAGCTCTGCAGTCAGGGTCCAAGACTCGCAAGCATACACAAATGTGGCCATGACCACGGAGCGCATCAGTCTGATTTTGGTGCCGAGGACTAAGCCTTTGTCTTTCCATGTTATTTTAAGTTTAGAAAGGGCTGCTGTGGACTGTGCTATTCGGACCAGTAGTTATGGTTTTGTTCCCTCATCAGAGACACAAGCTCCGAAGTATTTGAAGCTGCTAACGCTAGTTAGCTTTTCATCTCCGATACTGATGGCCCTTGTAAAGCCCTGTTGGCTATTGGTCATAATTCGATTTACAAACTAAAAAAAATAGCGCAATGCAATGTTTTTGACTCTACGTGACGTTTTGGCGCCGCCGTTTTGGCGCCGCCGTTTTGGCGACGCCGTTTTGGCCCGAGACGTTTTGGCGCCAGCCGTTTTGGCGATAGGGACGTTTTGGAGCCAGATATAATTTCACAATAATTTATATAGCACGTAGCTTTTATAACAATGTTTATTTCACTGTACCATAATATTGTATGATTAGTATGAATTCTTACACCGTCCAGCGATTATTATGTTTTTTGTTATATAAATTTTTGCTTCTTTCATGAATATTGGCCATTATTAAGTCAGATTCCTGAATGGTAATGACATGCTATCCTCTTCCGTTTTTGTATGTGAGTTCTGCTAATCGTAATGGATGACATTTTCCTAAGTCTTTCTAAAAGACATATTTGTTTATTTGAAATTAATACGCAGAATGACAATAACTCCACACATAGTAAAAATTAAGACACGGAATGTGGTCAGTACAAACTCTAGCGTGAATCCACAAATGGAAAAAAAATACTAGGGGCAACAATAGAAAGATACAAATTCACTACTCTAAGATACTTTGAAAAGATATTTTTGAGAAAATTTGGTAGGGGTGATTTGGTTGACACATCTCGCATTGACGCAGGTATAGTTAAACAAATGAAAATAAGACTAGCACCGAGCACTGGTCGTTGGCGTCATACGTCTGGCGATTATCTCATTGGGACTGGTCATTGCCTGTGACACCTTCTCCTCCCGCTCACATTTGACTCCTTGTGTATACTCTTTCCTCCACCCCTTTCCTCTCTCACGTGTAAGTCATAAAATAAACCAATGTTCATGTAAATAAATAATTGCATCAATTTTTTGTCTAGCATTGTTTCATTTTGTTTTTATTTTTAATTTTAACGTAATATCTTTAAAAAAAACGTTTTTTTTTTAAATAAAAGTGTGCCTCCATGTGTGCCTGTTAATAAACACACATACACAAGCCAAAATGCTTATTAAAGAAAATGATGTGAAACACAAACACACATTTACATTTAGTAAATGATAAGTCACATTGATTAATGGACTTGTTATAGCTCACATAAAAAGGTTTTAGGAACAGATATAAAAATAATTGCTCGAACAACATATGTAATGTACGAAAGCTACTAATTATTTTCGCTTAAATATGTGTTTAAAAATGTATAACAAACGGCTTTTTTATTATTTTATAACGAGACAAACAAAATTTATATTCTACCCCCCCCCCGGCCCGCTCCAACGATAAAAGTCTTGATAACTTAATAATTTTGACTAGAAATTATGTCTTAACACAAACAATCATGCAAAACATAGATATATATAATTCTTTTTTAAGAAATAATACAATAAACGTACATAATGTACTTCGCGCCAAAACGTCCCTATCGCCAAAACGGCGGCGCCAAAACGACCTTGGCGCCAAAACGGCGTCGCCAAAACGGCGTCGCCAAAACGGCGGCGCCAAAACGGCGGCGCCAAAACGTCCTGCTTCGTCAGTAGGCCTATCTGTATTTCATACTTTAAATTGGGATGTAGACTGACAATAATTATTTACAGTTAATTGGTTAGAAGCGATATAGTTGTTTGTATATCTAATACTTACCACCTTTACCACCCACACCATGACTATCAACACCATCAGGATTATTTTTACCACCTTTTCCACCTGCATGATTTCCTTTACCTGTAGATACAAATTTATAAAGCCTTAATTTTTTTTTTTTGGGTTCATTGAAAATGATTTTAATTTATGGCGGGACTGCTAAATGCTTTGACTCTGGGCCCATCCGGTGTGAAAAATAAAACAAGTATTAATTAATGTTGTGAGTTTTAAACAATGCCGAATACATTTTTTTTGGATATAGACTGGCGATAGCTTAGGTTACACACATATTATATATCCGGAAGCATTTGATTTGTACGCTTTGACCTAAAACTTTTTTTTTTGTTGTGAGAACCAAGAATAGTGAAAAGTTAAAGAAATGGTTACTTTGTAACTGACGATATTTTGAAAGGACGGATAGGGGCAAATGGGAGTATTGTTTACAGAGGATAATAATGATAATAATAATAATAAGAAGAAGAAGAAGAAAAAGCCGCTGTCTTGATTGACATTGCCGTACCACTATCTCATAACTTAAGAAAAACTGAGCTGGAAAAACAGCGAAAGTATGTGAACCTAGGCTTGGAGATTAAGCGTTTATGGAAGTTATCTAAGATAACAATATACCCCATTGTCATATCAACCGAGGGGATAATAACAACTGACCTCACAGATACCTTCAAGGCTCTGAACATTCCTAGGAACATTCTCGTTGCCTGTCAGAGGGCGGTACTTCTGCAGACCTGTCACATCACCAGAAAATTCCTCAGTGGAAATTGATAAAGGGAATACGATGAATTTTGTCTCCCTTTAACGAAACTCGACCCTGGCTCCGCCAGAGAAAGAATATTCTTTTCTAACATAATAATAATAATAATAAGACGCAAGTTTCAAAAATTTGCTGCGCCAGAGAATGTATACTCATTCTTTTCTAACATAATAATAATATTTAACCAAACTCGACCTGACTGCGCCTGAGAATAAATACTTTTTTTTTCTAATAATAATAATAATAATTACATTAATAAAAATACTAGTAATCTTTTTATCCATAAAGAAATAGGTCTTATATTTTGTGCATTACACCAAACAAAACATTATAACTATAGAAAACCAAAATATACATTCGCACTAGACTCACTCATAATTTGTATTGGATAAGTTTATATCTGATTGTTTTTAATATATTAATATGGTTGCTAGGGGAACAAAAGAGTTTTTTGTGCCAGTTTCTCTTTGCTATCAGTGTCTTGTATCTCTTTCGTGATGGCTAAATCACATAATCCTGATCCAAAGGGTGATAGTTGTGTGGAACGTATTCTGTTAAGCTAAACATTAATTAAGTGTTTTATGTTCTTTAATTTTAAGATTATAGATTACTATAACAGCATTTTTTTTTACAGTTAGTCTGTCCACTCAGGCTTGTACAATAAAGCGTTCACTATATACAGCAAGAATATTGGCTCTGAACAAAGAAGTACCAACAGCTACAAATCCATCTCAGCTATTGAAGAAAAAAAGAACAACGCTGACAGGAGAAAAAAACACCAGAGAAGAAAAGCAAGGCTAACGGCACTAGTTTCAGCTGGAATAACCTGCCCAGTGGTCAGCCGAACATTCCGGGCTCGCATATATCTCACCAGCCACATAAGGAGACACACAACCCCAGTGCAAATCCCTCATCCCCCTGGATGACAAAAGCGGTTATCATCGATCCACGATGGACGAACTATATATATATATACAGTGGCGTAGCTACCAATGTGCGGGTGGTGCGGGCCGCTCAGGGCACCAAGTACAGAGGAGCCCCAAAATCTCTCGGTGTGTATTAATTTCCTATTTCACTGAGCTTTTCAATAAAAACGACTAAGTGTATGGACAATAATAAACATAAAATACTGTATTTTAAACATGAACTAACGATGTATAAACTAGTCTTGTCGCTATTTTGTTTCATCTCCTTGACGGTTATCATGGAATCCAAAAAAAATGATGAGGCCGACATCCTGAATGAGAAGAAGAGACTTCAATACCGCAACTTCTAGAGACTAAAGGACAGCACACAAGCATGTCTTTAGTACACATCAAAAATTCATACTGAAGAAGCTGAACCATCAGACAGTGTAAACAATACAGAAAGCAGTATAATAACTAGACTTAACGACATTGGAGATTGGCCTGATGTCATCACAGATAATATTAGCATACACCTTGTCACTCAAGGATCTGAAACAGTTCAGCGTAAGGACAGTCATTTCAGAGAAGTGTATAGACATCAAGAATCAGCAATAGGAAAGGCCAGAAAGCTTTCAAGGGCTTGTTTTTTTCCGGTAAATGTCCAATGGCGAGAAAGTTCTTAGAAAGTGGACGTGTTATTTGCCAAAAACGAATCCATATTTTGCTTCCCCTGCATACTTTTCTCAACATGATCAAGTACCAAATCTTCATTTAAATCCAAAGATGGATTCAATGAGTGGTGGAGGTTATCACGGAAAATAGAAAAAAATGAGATCAGCAGAGCTCACATTCAGTCATCGCTTGCATGGAGGAAACTTGAAGTTCACCTGAGAGTAGGGAACAGTATTAACAAGGTTTGATTATACAAGAGACGAAAACCTGGAGAGACTACCGCTGGATAGTCTAAGAGCTGAGCCGAAGGAAGAGCGACTACCACTGGATAGTCTAAGTGCTGAGCCGAAGGCTCTTCGAGCACTAAGTTTGAAAAAAAAAACCTGTCTGACTCCCATCCAAGAACAAAAGATCAAACAGTAAAAAAAAAAAAAAACTTGCGGGCCACAGGCCTGTCTGGTAGGGAACCGAGTCAATGATTATAGGGCATTGCTATTTCCGATACTAATGACACTCCGGCGCATGGACTAGAAATCATGGCCGAAGGCCAAGTCGTACCGGGGGCCACCACCATTTTCCTTCACTATACCAAGCTAACTGTGGGGGGATTCGCCATTGCTGAGACGATCCCTTGGGGAACAGCGCATGGATTTGCTGACGGTTTGTGGGAGCTTTCTTGCAACTCCGCGCAGTGCAATGGGCAGACTCTCGTCTTTCCCGTAGGCACCCCCACGGGAGTCCTATTTGTTACTTTTTCGCCTAGCTCGCCTCCCCTAGTGAGCCGTTTCCACGCCGGGGCCACGATGAGGCAAAGTAACTTGAGCGGCGAGAGCGACTACCTGAAGAGAATCTTGGACATCATTCGTTTTTTTCTCAAAGCAAAATCTGGCACTTCGTGGGCATCGCGAGCGAGCTGAAGAAGTGTTGGAAGGGCGAAATCAAGGCTCTTTCTTGGAGTTAGTAAAATTACTATCAATGTACGATCTACTCTTGAGGAAGCATGTGTTTCGAACTAAGCTTTGTTCCATACCGAATACATACATGTTTCCACAAATACAAAATGAATTTATTACAATATTGGAGAATCACGTTAAAAAAACAAATCATACAGCAAGTAAAAGAAGCCAAATATTTCTATATTATTTTGAACAGTACACCTGACATCTCAAAGCTGGATCAAACTTCCCAAATTTTACGGTACGTTGTCATGGATGATGACGGGTTGCAGGTTCGTAAGTCTTTTATTGACTTCATCGACAAAAAGGACAAGCATGCTGCTAGAATCGCTGAGATGATTCTATAGAAACTGAGTTCGGATGGCTTAGACATAATGGACTGCAGGGGCTCAAGGCTATGATAATGCTGCGGTCATGAAAGGTCAAAACAACGGTGTCCAAAAATGTATTCTAGAAGTCAATCCCAAAGCACTATTCATTGCCTGCTCAAACCATTCCCTTAATTTAGCAGGAATTCGAGCTGCTGGAGCTGAAGTCAATTCGGTAACATTTTTTGGTACACTGGACCGTTTACACGCATTTTTCTCAACTTCAACACACCGCTGGAATATCTTTATCAAAAAGCCGGAACTAGCCTTAAAAGTTTAGTTCAGACTCGCTGGAGCGCCAGAGAAGAAGCCGTCAAGATGGTTAGGGATACATTTTCTAAAATTATAGAAACTGGAGACATTAACTAGCAGAGATAAAAATTCACTGCTCACTTAAACTAAACACATTAGAGATATTTTTAAGTAGTAATCGAGAGGACATCGCTGAAGCCAGCATTACCTTTGCCGAAAGCGTGTGCTCAGATCTGAGAATCAGTACAGAACCTCAAAAACGTATTGGCCATAAGAAAAAGATGCCTGTGAGAAAAGGGATGACTCTGTACTTACACACAAAGAAGAGCTACGAAGGGAAATTCATTCTACCTTGGACAGCATTGTTCAAGAAATAATCACCCGATTTGAGTTGATAGATATGAATGTTTGTCGCCTTCCTAGCAATTAAATCCTCAGGTCGAAATCAATCTCGATAGCACTCCTAACGACATTGATAAAAACGAATTTCTGCTGGAGCGAAAGAGGCAACAACGGTTTGTCATAGTTTCATCAGAAGCCTCCGAACTTCTTAAACAAGGACTCGTTGAGCTCTTGAATTTTATAAAAAAATATCAGCTAGATGATTCAATCCCGAATATCGTCATTCATGATTCACATATTTTTTACTATTTCGGTAAACGTCGCTACATGCAAGTTTTTCCAAACTTAAACTTATCAAGAATTATTTGCAATCAACGATGACAAATTTGCGACTCACTGACTTGGCCATTTTGTCCAATGAAAAAGAGCTGGTGGAAAAATTGATTTCGATAAAATAATTGACACTTTTGCCAGCAAGAAAGCGCGTAAAATTCACTTGTATTATGTTTATTTAAAAGTGATTTTTTTTAATTAACAATATTCGATTAATGAATACATATTATTTTGAACAAAAGAGTAAGGTTTTGCAATGTTATAATATATTTAGTTTTTTTTTTTTTCTCATCAAGATGAGATACCGCACAAGGCATCATATACTCTAGCTACGCCACTGTATATATATATATATTTATATTTATCATGACCACTTATTTATTCATACATTCACTAATTATTACTAATTCTGTCGTGGACAGTAAAAGAAGAATATTGAATTTATTATTTCTTAACAGAGTCAAGTAGGCCATTTTAAAGATCGAAACCACAGCGTTCAAATTTTACAAAAAATGACTCGTATTCTCAATTTCATTTAAATGGCTTTCAAAGCCGACCTTTTAATGTCTACAGTACAAAACAAGAGTTATTTTCTGTTATTTATAATTCACGATGCCAACGTTGGTTTGATTTAAATACTTTAATTTGTGTTGTGTAAAAAGTTGCATACATTTCCCTATAATTCGATACCAAATATAACAATATCCAAAAAACAAACAAAAAACGTTATTGAAGTTAAATCATAACAGGAGAATGAGATACAAATGAGCAAAGTAAATGATTGGTGCGTGACTTGCGTGACATGTTCTAATCTTTATTCAAAGCGCTACGGGCGCAGATTGATTCACTGACTAGATGACATGTCACTCGTTTTCTCACTTGCTGCTGATGAGTAATACGAAAATGTAACCAGTTACTACTTTCCGTGTGTCTTGTTGTGACATGATTAGGAATTAGATATTTGTTTCGGGAATAAGGGGAAAGTTTTAATTAGTTACGAATGACGTCATAGATATTGAAAACGTAGAACGCTCTATTCGACACTACGATAGACACATTTCTCATTATACAGACTGCTAGTAACGGAGGACATTAGACGGATTTCTAAAAAGTGATTGTTTCAACACTAATGTCGACTTCTTCTATTCATTGTTTTGACATTTCGCCAGCGTTTGAAGTCCTATGTGTTTGTCATGTATTCATTGTAAATCAACAACTATGTCTCTCTTAAGTTATTAGCACACACACACACACACACATATATATATATATTATATATATATATATATATATATATATATATATATATATATATATATATATATACAACAGTGCTTTTTGTTTGTAATTAGGTGCCAGTACTTAGTAATGGATTGCCTAACTTTAACTACGAATAAATTGATAATAATAAAGAGAAGTAATAATTTTGTCTTCACATTGAGACCGGTGCCGGTACGCCGTACCGGCAAGTACAGAAAAAAAAAGCACTGTATTAATTAGAAAAAAAATGTAAATGTTATTTACCGCCTGCGTCAGGACCGTCCTTACCGCCAGCTTTGCCCTTACCGCCTGCGTCAGGACCGTCCTTACCGCCAGCTTTGCCCTTACCGCCTGCGTCATGACCGCCACCTTTGTCCTTACTGCTTCCTGGCTTTTGTTTTCCTCCTCCTGAAAATACAAATGTATTCATCACTTTTTTTTTTGTATTGAGATTTTCATATGAGATGGGAAAATGATAAACAGATTTTCTCGTTGACAAAAGCAACGAAAATTTCAACATGAATTTATCGTTAGACTTTTACTCTAATTCTTACAAATATATAAAAAAAAAGTTTAAATAAAGTGGATTGTTAAAAAAGTGTATATATTGTATATTTCACTTAAAAGTATATTGTTTAAATTCTAGAAAAAAAATAGTGAGAGAGAGAGAGAGAGAGATCGAGAGAGAAAGAGAGATCAAGAGAGAAAGAGAGATCGAGAGAGAAAGAGAGATCGAGAGAGAAAGA
>JADKLZ010000728.1:22251510-22304353 GCA_021533235.1 Biomphalaria straminea
CATGTCGTCAGAAAAGAAGACAATAATGTAACAACTGATCAGCATGTCGTCAGAAAAGAAGACAATAATGTAACAACTGATCAGCATGTCGTCAGAAAAGAAGACAATAATGTAACAACAGATCAACATGTAGTTAAAGATAATGAGCTAAACGTGGTCGATTCATTGAGAAATCTGAATGAGCCTGCCATGTGGGTGGAAAAAAATGGAAAGATCTTGTATTTACTATCTATTTCAAAAAGGTCCACCTGAGATTACTTTGGAGAATTTTCCAAACAAAATTTGGTAGATATTTTTCTCAAAATTGAATTGCAAACCAAACCTGGACTCGTACAACAACTTGATGACTTGGCTAAAGAAACTGAGAGTTGATGGATGGGTTTGTTCAGATTCCTATGACAGCCAAGAAGTTGGCTGGAAACATGGATGTTGTTGAAAACTTTCCAGCCAAACGTCAAAGGGAAAGGCAGTATGTTGAATCTGAAGAAAACTTTGCACCTGGAAAAGCTGAAGATCGCTACAGGATAGATTGCTTCACCAGAATTGTGAACAATGCAATTTAATTCTTGCAGCCGAGACTTGAACAGCTGAAATCAAGCCACAATCTATTTTGGTTTCTTGACAGCTTCAAGAGCCTTCAGCTTGATGACATCCGAAAGTTTGGCGGGAGCCTCGAGAAAGCATTGACGTCATCAGCAGACCAGTCAGCAGATATATGTGGGCGAGAATTAGCAGACGAAATGGAATCTTTAAGGCATATTCTTCAAAATACCACCAAAAGCCTGATAGAATTTTTAGCTATCTGTCCAGTAATGAAAGGTACACTGCTTTCCCAATATAATTTGTTGCACTCAGAATTTTTTAAACATTACCCAAAACTGTGGCAAGAAAGAAGCATCTCGCGCCTTAAAACTAATCAAGAATTACTTACGGTCAACAATACACGAAGAGAGATTGAACAATTTAGCAATTCTTGCTATTGAGCGTGATCTATGTAGGAAACAGAATTTTGATGATCTACTGTATGAGCTCGCTACGCGCAAGGCTCATAAAGTAAGTTTGATCGTGATTTATTTTAATACAAAATCTTAATTTTCATGTAGGCCTATTATCCTTTTCCCTACACATAATAGGCCCCGCGCAATCCGTTTCGCATAGGGCCCCGCAATCGCTAGGACCGGCCCTGACTGCTTGGTGAACTTGGCTAATTCGCTATTCTTAATCATTGCATTAGTTTTCGAAAGAAAGTTTCCGTGGGGCACCTCTGTTACGCCGAACAATATGTTCGTCCCCCATACGGGATACGTGCCCAGCCCAGGATGACTGTCGGAATATAAAAAGTTCATTCAGGATTTTGCCATCCATCCATCCCATTGGTGCTACAGCCCGTTGAGGGATATGGCCTCCTTTTACACATCCCTTCATTCAGATCTCTCCTGGGCCTTCCGTCTCCACGCCCTAACCCCAAACTTTTTACCGAGGTTTATAATTAAATCAAAAGAGACTGCAGCGTACGCAAACTCGTTGACCGCTAGCTGGATATCATGATCTGTGTGAGCAATTAAGGCGTAGAGAAGCTCTATTATGACCATTTCCTTTGTTTTGGTACGGGACAATAGACACCGAAGCAATAGCACATGGTAATAATTCACCAGCAAAATAATAATAATAAGGCTTGTCTTTGAGTCCAAAGATTAAAAAGGATTGTAGAATTTCTCGTCACTTCCAAGCCCCAACTGTGACCTACATATTTTGCCACATCCATGGCAAGCATAACTTTTGTCCGCCGGTGGTCTATTAAGATTTTCTTTTTGCGTCCGTCTGTCCTAGTCAGCAGATTTTCTTTTGATCTCAAATGCTTATCCGCGGCCTTTGTATATAGGGAATTCCGACAGTTGTATGGGAGTATGGGAGACGAATCTCAGACAAACGCATGCCAAAGGCAGTCTTTTTTTTTGGGGTGAGCTAAAAAGTGGTCGACGTAACACCGAAACGCTTTAAAGACGAGTTTAGCCGCCTATTTGCTTTAGCTGACATAGAAGAGAGCACCTGGTTGCATGTGGCCGCAGAAAGAGACAGCTGGAGTTCACCAGCAAAATAAACAACAAAGTGAAAGGTATCTACACCGCTCTACGCAATTAAGTGTAAACAGTGACGTCACTTGGATGTGTGTCACTCGGTGCGATAAGAACCAGGTGTCACTACCCTCACAGTGTTTAACTTATAAATAAAATAAAAACTATTGATGGTTGTTCTTTTTTTCTGCAGTAATACAGTTCGTTGATTGCTGTTACACAACGTTGAAATGAATGTTGATTCCGTTTTAATTTTTTAAATTTTTTTTTGTCGCTGACATTTTATCGTTAATTATTACACAGATTAAAAACAAATCAAACATAACTGAACATTCTTTCCTTAGTAAACTTTAAAGAGCTTTTAACGGAAACTTTTGAACATTTTAGTGCTAATTTGCTGAGAACAACTACTGAAAAAAGCAACTTTATCAAAAGCATATTGATCGGTACAAAAACTTGAAAAGAAATGTATTTTATCTTAACAGTTAAAAATCTACAATAAATTTAGAAAATAACAACGTAAATTTCCTTTTCAGGATTTCAAATTTGAAAATTTATAAATAAGTTTAAACTCAATATATTTCGGAACTTCTTCTTTTACAATAGACATGATAGCTTGTTATGAAGTCTCAATAGTTGTTCATTAACTTTAGTTTTGAAAAGCTTCTTTCACATGACGCAACGTAGATATACATTAGGCAACAAAAAGTTAAAGGCTTAAATCTAAGACTGGTAGAGATTCGTTGACGTCCTTTAAAACTTTACTGGCTGTAGATGTTTTCTAGTTCACATATCTTGTCGTCTTGCTCAGTATAATTCACTCAGCAATAACCTTTTGTTCTCTATTTGAATAGTGAATCCGGCATCTTAACATTACATTCCTGATATTTTCTTATTGTTAAAACTTATTTTTCTGTTGCAATAACATGCTAGTTTGACTTGACAAAAGTTATCTCAATAACATTATAAGTAACTTGTTATACATTTCGTAGAGTAAATGAAGTGCTCTAGTTTAGCCACCAACTTGACAATAATTAACACTTTAATTTGAAAGTCAAACAATCAAAGGTACGCATGTATCCACAGACAGATGTATTTGCGCTCCTCCCCTAGTGTTTGTATTTTCAGAGCGACGGCAAAGATTTTCACCGTCACACTTTCATAAAAACAGTAACATGACGAGCATGCCAGAAAATTGTTCAAATGACACGCATTAATTAAAATATCCCATCGATTGATAAAAACGGCAAAGAAAGAAAACTTTTCTAGAAAACCGAATATATATATATATTGTTGGGTAGAAAAAAAAAGTAAGCACAAATTAAATGTATATGTATATAAGAAGTATGTTCTTATTAATACTTTCGACCAAAAAGCTCAAATAAGCCTATTGTTGGGTAGAAAAAAAAAGTAAGCACAATTTAAATTTAATCCGTGATTGGGTGTGGGAGAAATAACGTATACAAACGTTTACCGGACAGAGTTGATATAAGCTTTGTAAAAAAAAAAAAAGCTGACCTTTACTGTATCGTGTGTGGTATGGTTTATTTTATAACAATGTAAATAATGATAATAAAAAAAAGCTATGATTGGTGTTATATAAAAACTGTGAATAAAACAGTAAAAATGATGAGAATTGTCAACACGTCATGACTAAAGAGTCATAAAACATAACAAAACAAGCAAATATAAAAAATCCTCTAAAAATAAAACAAGCAAATATAAAGAATCATCTAAAAATAAAGCTAATCTAAAGGAAAAACTTCGTCCTTAAAACTATATCTACCAATAATGTACAAGTTTTTCGATATAAAAAAATAACTACCAATAATTAATTGACTAATTGATAATTTTTGTTTATTGATTCATGTTTTCATAGGTACAATAAAACATTGTTTAAAGTATCAGCTTGATTGTAGAATGTGTGAGGGAGAAATAGCGGTAACAATTATTTCAGGGAATAAACCCAACAAATTTAGCCATGTCTTTCATTAATAAAGTCTAAGTTTCCCTTATTAATAATAAGGTTTGTCTTCTAGTCGAAGATTAGTAAGGTATGACCTATATATTTTGCTAATTAACCAAAACAATGAATTACCAGTAATTAATTGTCCCTGTCACATATGCAATTCTAGGTTTATTTATGTATTTATGTATTTCATTATTTGGTAAGGCCACTTATCAAAACCTAGAATCTGGGTTTTTTAGTATACGGGTTTAACCCGGGATCTATTTATAGCTTGTCTGGAGACTTCTAGAATTCAAATCTATTGGATAGTTTGAATAAAAAGACATTTTGAAAGGAGGCGCGTTTACAAAGGCGCCCAAATCAGTCCTGAGTTTGGATGCTGTCTAAATGAGTCGAATAGTTAGATCTAAGATGTTTATTTAAGAAAAAGTATGTCTTTGTGGACACAGTATTTGTACATAGCTGTACTTATGTTGAGTTTAAATAAAGGTTCCTGTATTGTTTCATCAAGGCATTTACTCAGTTGAATCCTAGATCGACATTGTTCAATATTATTATATTTCAAAATACAATCCCCGGCACACGGTCTGTATGATCTTGTTTCAAG
The DNA here is from genome assembly GCA_021533235.1 of Biomphalaria straminea. NCBI lineage: Eukaryota > Metazoa > Mollusca > Gastropoda > Planorbidae > Biomphalaria > Biomphalaria straminea. Next base: position 22,256,162 of record JADKLZ010000728.1, read on the forward strand.
TAATAGATTTACAGCATAGACAAGGCACTTCAACGAAAGTTATACTAAGATCATTTTTGACCGTGACAGTCCCGTTGATAACTTTTTCTTAATTGATTCATGTCTTGTCCATGTCAATGAACAATTGTGTGAAATTTCAGCTTGATCCGAGTATAGGTGCGGGAAAAATAACGTGTACACACTTTTTACCAGACAGAGTGAGTTGATAAAAGCTTTGTAAAAATATTTAATCATCTCTGGAAAGAGCCCACACGAAACAGTAAAAAAAAATCAAGACAAGAAAGTTATCTTTCTTACTCCTGGCAAACTACTCTGAACTCTTTGATCATTAAATCTTTGACTTATTATCGCCAACATTGGTCCTTATCTCATTCTTCATTGAGAAGTTTCTTTGCTTTTCTATTAGCCTCCTTTCTTACATTTTTTAAAAATTATTTCATAATTTGACATATGGAAATTAAAAACGGAATTAACGATTTCTTATAGAAATTTGATTTTTCTTTAAAAAAATTCAAAACAAAAACACTACATCTAACTGGGAACGTTGTTACAACTATGGTTTTACAGTTATTATTTTTCCAGATCTTTTTCCATTTAAAATTAAATATGGCTATTTTACATAAATTTTAAAAATCCAGAGAAACACGTTTATTTTGGAATTTTCAAGATAAAAATACTCAATATTAAAGGATGACAAATGGAATTTTGGACTCTTAAGTATAAAGAAGTGTACAAAGAGCATCATAACAAGATTACAAAGAGAGTTTGTGTGATACACAAACTCAGAGGCGGCCCCGTCGTAATCGGATCCCTGTCAGATCCGCCTATTCGCAAGATGTTTCGGATGTTCCTTGTAAGTTGAAAATAATTAACTTCTCGCTGGATGACGGAGGATTGCATCGAGCAGGGTATAAACCTGCCTGGTCTTGATGTTTGCGCATTAGACTGTAGTTTGGACTTATCGTTGATCCCTGGCTCAATTCCTGCATGCTCCCATCCCCTCCTGCGGAAGGTTTGGACTAGGAAATAAACTATCTTCAACTCTAAAGGAACATTCGAAACTTGTAAAACAAACAGACACATAATCCGGGAGCGTCGAGATAATCAGTTCAGCACGCTAACCGCACAATAAGGCATTGCTCTTAAATTAATATTAAACTGGTTACAAACTAATAGCCTGATATATACAATATGTCACACGAGCGATTTTAAATAATCTTTGAGCATTAATCTGTAGGGATATAGATCTCCATAATCTAAACTTCTGATTTAGCACTCTTAATATATGTCTTTTTAATTATTATTAATAACAATTTGGATGTAATTTAGATAAGATTTACCTAAAATACAAATTAAAAAAAGCCCAGATAATCAATAGAATGAATGCTCAGGCAACCCATTCTATGCTATATAGCAGTAGGGAAGAAGTAGCATTTGTAAAAATTTGTCCTAGCATATGGAACGGAAATGTGCTTTTTTCTTTGTGTCTTTCTCAGTATTTTATTAAATTTTGTTTTTGTTTGCCCAAAACATCTTGATATTGTTACGAATCTCAGTTTCCTATATCAGGCTTTCCGTAAACACTGCTAAACACATAACACAACACATCAAAGAATCTGACAACAAGAGCTCTAAAAATAATCTGGTACTTTACTAATGGAAAAGATAACAGCCAATACTAGACAATTGGCACATCAACAGCTACAAATGCTACACTGTACATCACAGAACTAAACTCTACTGTCTCTATCTCTTCTGGACACGTACATTCACTTCAGGACTCGACCAGGACCGACTTCATAACCAGACTAACAGACCTGGTCTCCTCCGTGTCCTGTCTTGAACTGCTTGCCTACACACTCTGTCTCTAGTTTCTCCTACACACAGGCTTATGATCAGATGACCATAACAGTGGTCACATTTGCGTGCAAAGTTCATGTCAGTACTGTTCTTTCCCCTTCGATATGGCACGCTAACTGTACTACTTGCCTGTGTCACATATGTCAGCTGTCAGTTAACCCTTTTGCGCCGCCAATAGGGCAAATAGGGTTATAACAATATGTAAATTTCCAGAAGTTTTCTAAAGATTGGGAATAGTGACAACCACTTCCTTTAAACTTCATTATCAGACACTACACACAATCCATCACCTTTTTATATCTCTTTAACTGGCCTTTACAAATGGGTAACCCTGAGAGTGGGTAAAATCTTATCGGTTTAGCTTTCGGGAAGTTAAAAAACTTTTTTCACAAATGTATGAGTAATTCTGAAAACAGTTAGCATCATTCAGCAGTGCAGCAAAAAAAGATACAGTCCTCTCCGTTCTGAATGTACGACTTGCCATTGCTTGGTTGACCTTTCTAAGAGAAAAAGATTGGCAACATCGATATAGTATTGTCACTTGTCAATACTAACTAACCAAGATCTAAACGAGAAGGACGGACAGACAGACAGACATTTCACACAAAACTAATAGCGTCTTTACCTTATTTGGGGGCCGCTAAAATACGTTTCTCATAAGGGCGCCTCAGTAAACTTCCCGGTCACACTGTCACACGAAGCTCATACTTAAAAATATTTACATGTCATAAACCAATCGATACGGATGTTAATTGTATTTGACACTGACTTTTTAATTTTGTTTTTATCTATAACGGATATAATTGCTAAACAAAACACAGCAGATAACTGCTTGATTCATCACGCAGCGAAGGTAATTTCTTAGTTCTATTTTCAACGGATAAGAAACTGAATTTCTTGGTAAATTACGTTTGCTTAAAGTCTTAGAGTAGGCAATGGCTTGGGAATGGTATGGGGTTAGAGCAAAGATTAAGAGCATCACATTGAAGCTAATCAAAACATGAATATAATACTACTATAATATATATTATCTGTAGTAAAAAAAATATTAGTATATATTTTAGTATAAAGAAAAAATGCTTTAAAAAATAAAAGCTTAGCTGAGAAAAAGAACTGCACATTCTCAATATTTGTTTTTTCTTTCTATATCGTGATAATTAATAAATTATTACTAATTAACTAATTAGTTATTATTTTTTTATTGATTTCTTTTGTTATGAACAATACATGATTGTGCTAAATGGTCACTTGATATAAGAATGGCAGGTAGGGCGAATAACGTGTACAACATGTGAACAAGACAGACGAGGGAGCTGATATATATATATATATTGTTAAAAAAATATTTACAATAAAAGCTAAATATGCTACATAATTGGGCTAATCGCGATCATTTGATAGTTGTGTATATTTTATGTCATATATCTATATTTGTCTGTTATGTGGCATGTAATGCTATAAATGCAATACGGGTTTGCATCTCTTATTCCAAATTATAAAACAAATTTGTACAAGTTCTCCTTCCCCATTGCTATTAGAGCATGGATCGGGTTGCCCAAATCACATTTAAAAAATAATAATAATAACTTAGCAAAGTTTAAGTCTCTTATTAACATGCATGAGTAGATTTTCACTATATACGAAAAAGACGTACTAATCTTCTCTTGTATAGGAATGTCTGGAATCTTAAAATATAACATAAGATAAGATACATTAGTTTCACTGCGTCTGAAAAAGAAAATTGAAATCCACACATCTCAGTGACATCTCAGAAAGAGAGGGGGCGGTCCACAAGGCGGGGAGGAGAAGATGAATAGTATCACAGATTTATGATGTTGGTAGATGAACAAAAGTTTTACAAATACTCAGGTAGTGGTACGCTTAGAATATTTACTTATGTTTTTTTTTTATAGATATCCCAAATCAACCTGGTATTTAGAATGATGATTCTGCAGGCCGTCGTCATTGTCACAGTATTGAGCTTAGCCAAATCTCAGATCTGTACAACCACATCGTGGGCACTAAGCTTTCATCACCGTGGACAGTCCACGTGCAGCGAGCTTGACAAATACATCAACGGATTCATCAGAGGCCCTTTGAGAGGAAGAAATGACCCTATAACTAATTTGGAACAAGTTCAGTGCTGCAGTGCTTCACAGCCGTGGCAGAATGTAGAGCGACAAGTTGTTTATGCAGACTGGACATACCAGTTAGATGACAATTTCCGATGGGCCTTTTGTCCAGTAGGATACTTTCTTCACGGTCTATACCGGTCAAGCGCTAGCAGCCCAGGCTACCTTAATACTATAGAAGGTGCCAGATGCGTTAAGCCAGCTAGCCATCCGATAACTTATGGAAGCTGTAAAAACGTAGACACGTCGAGTTGCATGAGTAGACAAGGCACATGCTCGTGTCCAAGTGGTTTCTTTGTCACAGGCATCTACCGAGCTCACGACGACGATCTGTACAACTTAAAGCTAATGAAATGTTGCGAGCCAGTGGACAAACCAGACGATATAATTTCTTTAAGTAAAATACAAACACGAATTATGGACACGACTCTGTGGAACATGGCCAACCTGGCACATTATCTAGGTTACGAGTGGAGCTACGGGTGTAGGGCGCTGAACGTTGGTGAAGATTTTTACAAAGATGGTTTTACATGGAAGGCTGAAACCAAAATTTTTCATCATGGTTCCTGTAATGGATATAATCGATACAATAGACTAAAAATAGTATTTGAGCATTGGGGGTTAAGTGTAAAGGAAATAAAATACGGACCAAAAGTTACCGAAAACCTCCATCCAGAAAGTTTTGACTCTGGGATTATTCGTAATACAGCATCATCGCCTATTACTGAGTCCATTGAAAGAACGCGTACCATGCAAGACACAATAACGCATATTGCTACATCTTCTTTTACCACTAGTCAAGAAACATCGTTCCAGATTAGTTTTAATGTCAACGCAGTCTTTGCATCAGCCTCGTCTTCAACTACTTTTACCACCAAGTATGAGAACTCATATTCAACAACAAAAGAGAAGTCTATCTCAAACACCAACTCATTCAGCAAGCAGTCTTCAATAACGCTTGAACCTATGCAAGCTGCCAAATACAACGTGGTGCTGAACAAGATCAGAACAACGGTGCCCTACACAGCTGTGGTCATCACCAAATTTTCCACAGAATTTAAAGGCTTCCTACGGTGGAGCGATGGAGATGGGAACTTCCACAACTTGTTTACGTACAGCCACGACAGACCGGCCTTCAATTACCGCTTTGGCACCGAAACAACTCCGTTCTACAGTGCTCTTAAAGGGCAAAGTGATAGTCGCTCTGAGCCTTGGTTGTGGAATTTAATGCTCCAAAAGTATCCCGACGCGAGGCGTATCATTAACAGACTAGCGGATGAAACTCAGTACGAGTTTACTTTGAATGGAAGATTGGAATTTGTTGAAGGAACAGATGCCAGCGTTGTATGGGAAAAAGTGAACATAACCAAGCGTGATGTCCTGGTCAATGAAGATGCAACTAAAAGTACACATCCTTACGTTGCTAAATCTCGTCCGCTCGATAAACCAGCAGAGGTTCAGTATCCGGAAGTTCATATTGGTAATAAAGAGCCTGTCGTTGAAAGCGCTATACCTGTCAACTAGTCTCGTTTGTTCATAAACACAGGCGTTAAAGTCACAAATGGACACAAGAGTTTGCTTGATGATTTAATGAAGTTGATTAGTCGTTTTAATCTTATTATGATATTTTATTTTTCTAATTATGCCTTAAAGAAATAAAGAAATGCTATTCATCGTTTACAAACTCATAGTTTATTATCATAAGTAATTTACATACATTTATTTGTTGAATCGCCATTAAAGGTTCTTTAGAGATAATAATCGAATAACGAGGAACTAAATAACTAATTATTGTACGAGGTTTCAACTTGATCCGAGAATGAGTGTGTAAGAAATAAATTGTACAAACTTTTTTATCAATCAGACAAATAGAGGGAGTTGTTATATGCTTTGTAAAAAATAAAAGATTGAGAAAAAAAAGGAAAGGTACCGCTTTCAGATCTTGTAATTATTGGAGCCATTCAGGTTAGTGATAAAACATGGCTTGCAGCGACTCTACCTAGTCACTCTTTCATCGAGTGGCGCGAAAGAACTCTGGAAGAGGCGGAAGTCGCAAAGCATGACTAGAAGACTCCCTTCTGCCCGGTCCTCTTTTTTTTTATTATGTTTTTTTATTTATACATCATTATTATGAATAAATTATTTTTTATGATGTGTGGGCAGACGGTGTGTCATCATCGCTGAAATTTCCCTCCATCGACGACTGTTAGGGGAGTAAACTGCGACTAGTCCTTCATAAACGGACGCTAATACATCTTTCAAGTTAATGCACATAGTATTAAGAATATGCCAACGAAATATTGTACAATGCGTAAGGGGTCGTTCGTAAAGGACGTCACGCAAAAAGTGACCTTTTTTTGACCCCCTCCCCCCTTGTCACAAAGAGTCACAAATTCTCAGACCCCCCTCCCCCTCTGCATCACGTCACATAATTAAAAAAAAATGATTTATTTCAAATTATTTATTTCTCATCAATTTTTTTCCCAAAGAGGTTTCATATGCTCATCGATAGTATGCACGGGAAGATTTTCTTCTTCTGCTTGAAGAGCTGACTCGAAAATTAAATTGTCTTCAATTAGATCTTCATCTATCTACTCCACACTCTCCACAGCTGCGTTTCCCAAAACTACAAGAACTTCGTTGTCATTTTTTTTTTTGAATAATTAATTCGGCTTTCTGTGCTAGTGTTTGTTTGGATGGTGGGATGAACTTTTTTTGTGATTTTTCAAAAGAGTTAACGATGCAAAGTAAAGTCCACACTCACAAATTTCAAATTTTGTTCTGAAGTTGACCGGAAAGTGATGGGCAGAATTGATCGTAGGGGATTGCCTTTTGAGATAAATGAACAGATTGGAACAAACTTGTGTACTTAAATTTGGATTCGCTGGATTTCTCGATGTTGATTTCAGGGTTGTGTTGTTTTTTTTTGAATTTTAAATTTGTGACATCACAAAATCACGAACCCCCCCTTCCCCCTTGTCACAAAAGTGTCACATTTTCTCAACCCCCCCCCGAGAGCGTGACGTCATTTACGAAAGACCCCTAACACCTCAAAGTCATAATAAGGAACATACCTTTCAAGTAAAGTTTTATTTGTGGCATACTTAATATAGATATACTTAAGAAGACTCTGAAAGTAAACCCATTGGGACCCACCCATTCTCGGAGTATCAATATGTTGTTACTTTGAAAATATGTGTTTTTAAAGTACCCTAATCCGCGATTATTCTTTTATAGTATCAATGATGTCAAAGAAATACGATACCCATCAATATATTCGCACACGAACACATCACAAATGTATTGATTTAAAAAAAAAAAAGAAAGTTTGCAGTTAAAATAGTAACATAGTTTCCAATATTAATTACATGGAAATAAAACTTCATATTAATTCAAAATAAAAAGAAATTGCACTATCATATTTATCCACAGATTCGACTTTTTTGGCAATTGGGATATTCCTAAAATATAATTTACGACGATTTGGTCGCTTAAAGTGAACTACTATCAGTTCCTTCTGCCTAATGGTCTCCCATTTAAAGTGTAGTTGTTTTTTGCAGCATCTAAAAAGTTTGATATAACGACCAGTTGTTGTTTTTTTCTTTCAAAGGTACATATTTACTTCCCTTCAAAATGATAGCCAATAGAATATTTCATGATTATTTGCTGTACTCTTATGGTGAGTGAATATTTTATAAATGAACCTGACCCACCTCGCTCATTCCTTTATGTTAACATTCAAAGTCGTCAACAGATGTGAAGTGAAATAGTTCAATAAACACAAAGAAGTGCATGCCTCCCCCCCACTTTTTATTATTTACTCTCCGCAGATCGACACAAATATAAAAGTTCAATAATTTGTTGTTCTTTTTACCAAGTTTATATCAACTCACTCTGTTTGAATGTCTGTCTGGTACAAATCTTGTACAAGCTTCAAAATGAAAATTTACACAATTATTTATACTTCAAGACAATACACGAATAAATAAAAAAAAATAGCAAACTAGTTAATCGACTACCGATAATCAATTCATTTTGTTTTATATAAAAAGGGAGCTTAATTATGCAATATTAAGATATATTGTAGTAATTATGTGGTGCTATGCCTTATATTTGCTTTCCTTTATAAAAAAAAAGTTTTTTTTTCTTATATTTTGTATTTTGTAATAGTTTAAAAGTAGACATCTTTACTAAAACATAACATCAGATACGCATTGTCTGATGAACACAATCTCATGGTAACATCAATACATCATCATATTTAGCCCTCATACGTAGATATCATCACATAGGACTTAAAAGATTCACTCTCTCTGAAGTTTATGCCCTTTTTAACCCATAACGCATGCCCACTTTGGACTGTGCGGACAACAGCTCCTTAGATGAATTATGTCAAGGGTTTAATAGTCTTTGTGTTAACTTGAGTGATTAGAATAGTTCTTTATAGCGAGAAGTATTTTGTAATAGTTTAAAAGTAGGACATCTTTACTAAAACATAACATCAGATACGCATTGTCTGATGAACAAAATCTCATGGTAACATCAATACATCATCATATTTAGCCCTCATAAGTAGATATAATCACATAAGACTTCAAAGATTCACTCTCTCTGAAGTTTATGTACTTTTTAACACATAACGCATGCCCACTTTGGGCTGTGCGGACAACAGCTCTTTAGATGAATTATGTCAAGAGTTTAATGGCCTTTGTGTTAACTAGAGTGATTAGAATAGCTCTTTATAGCGAGAAGTATTAGTTGGCAGAAGGGGCGTGCTGGCTGTGGTGAACTTCAGGGTTCAAGCATCTTCAAGGGAACTAATACCTACTTATAACATCACATCCGTCAAGTACTATGTCGTTCCCTTGTTCAATACCAAAAAAAATAATTTATTACCCATAGTTAGTTAAATAATAGGTTAACATTATTATTTGTATTATTATTTGTACAAGAAAAAAAATTAAACGAATTTAACTTAATCCGTGATTGGGTGTGGGAGAAATAACGTGTACACATTTTTTTTATAAAAGAAGCTGACCTTTACTGTATCATGTATGTTATGTTTTCTTATAACAATCTCGTTCGGTCACCTCAATAATTACATATAGTAATATACTGTTTGGTTAATAATGATAATTTTAAAAAGTTATGACTGTCCCATACAGAAGCTGTGAATAAAGCAGTAAAAATGATGAGAAATGTTAACACGTCATGACTAAAGAATCATCTGTGGCATTTTACGTCTCGAGAGACGATCTTTTCCCCTTGCAAGCTCTTGTGTGACTAAAGAGGCCGATCCTTGATACACAACTGCGATCGCAGTTTGGGCATATGAAGTCACCAGGCACCGTTGCATTTTCACCCTTCTTTCTGCTTCTGTTGTGTATGGCTCTGTTATCAGCAGTAGACGCCTTGGCTGGCTTGGCCACGTTCGTAGAATGCCAGTAGGTCGACTCCCACAGGATATTCTGAATGGCGATCTAATAGAAGGCAGAAGAGCCGCTGGTCGCCCACTCTTACGTTATACAGATGTATGCAAACGGGACATGAAGCTCTTTAACATCGACACCAGCAACTGGGAAGAGGTGGCACTAGATAGATCCACATGGAGAGAGAGCATAAAGGAGGGGTCTTTGATTGCAGATGCCATACACTAAAGAATCATAAAACATAACAAAACAAGCAAATATAAAGAATCCTTTATTTGTAAAAAACAAAGCTTATCTAAAGGAAATAACTTTGTCCTTGAAACTATACCTGCCAATCATGTACAAGTTATTTCTCTTTCTTGATATCAAACATAATAATTAATTAACAATAAATAATTAACTAATTGAGTATTTTGTTTATTGATTCATGTTTTGTTTGGTACAATGAATAAGTGTTCAATATATCAGCTTGATTGGACAATGCTTGATGGAGATATAGCATTAACAATTATTTAAGGGGACCAAACCCAACAACTTTAGCCATCCTCTTATCTTATACAATACAGACGTTACTTCAAAAAAGAAGATGATTACGTCCTACGCGTCATGCATTCAGTCATGCATATTTACCAGTGACTTAAATTCTGCCAAGTCACTGGTTTTCCTGGCTAGCTCAGGCAAACCATTCCATGCTCTAATGGCACAAGGGAAGAAAGAGCATTTGTACAGATTTGTCCTAGCATATGGGACGAGGAATGTGCCTTTATCTTTGTGTCTTTCTGAGTATTTTATTAAGTTTTGTTTTTGTATTTGGAGATTATGGTTCAGTGTTTTGTGTATAATTGCTACTTTACTCTTAAGTCTTATATCCTGAAGGTTTTCTAAATTTAGTGATTTTATTAAAGGTGTTACTCTAGTCAAATGTGAATATTCGTTGGGCTGCATTCCCAAACAACCCGACTCCTGAGACGCTCGCGGCCGCACGGCAAGGCACCTGCAAAGGCCTTACACCCACTCTGGGTGATGGCCCCGATCAGGAGGACTTCGATGCCCCGCGCATACGACTGGTGGCGTCCCATACACCACAGTTCCCGCCAGCATGACACTGGGGGATTCGGTGCTGGGCTATTTCCGCTTCACTCGCCATTACTAAGGAAATCCTTGTTAGTTTCTTTTCCTCTGCTTAGTTATATGCTTAAATTCAGCGGGTAATCTCGCCCGATCTGAGGTCGGATATAAAAAAAAAACACAACGCCGCGTTTAAAACGACGGCGGGCACCGTGAGCCCCGATCGAAAACCGCCATGTGGCCCATCTCACACCTTAAAGAGAGCAGTGCAAGGCTAGGTCCGCAAAGCCCATAATAAATACGAGCCGGGTCCTGCCCTGCGGTGAGAGAACACCGACGAGGCTAGCAGCATCGAAAGGGACAGGAGGACGACGGCGCATCCTGTACTTAAGACCACGGAGACATGCCAGCCATCCTAGATGGACGACTGACTATCCGCGACGGTCCAATGCGCCACTCGTAATACGGGAGCAAGCTCCCATAACACCAGCAGGCTCGCAGTTCGTCAAACTCTCCAGTAGAGCGAGAGACGGACAATCCGCGTGCCCTTACGAGTGAGCTTGTTGCTATTATATTGAATCATGAATTACTAGTAATCAATTGTCTAATTGGTTACTTTTTTATTGATTCACGTCTTGTCTAAGTCAATATTTTTTTTTGCGAAGTTTCGAGAAAAAAACGTGTACATAATTTTTACCAGACAGACAGAATGAGTTGATATAAGTTTTGTAAAAATATTTAATCAAGAAACAAGAAACAGTAAAAAACAAATTTCGAGACACTACTGGCCAATCGTTCTGAACACTTTGACTTATTATCACCAACATTGGTCCTTATCCCATTCTTCATTGAGAAGATTATTTGATTTTTTTTCTAACCACCTTTCTTAATGTGTTTTATTTCATAGTTTGTCAGTGGGTGGACACGGATTTTGAAAACGGATTTAAAGATTTTCCTAGAAATTACCTTTTTTTCAAGTAAACAATTAATATCCTGTCAATAGTTTTAAAACTCCTTTATTATTTTCCCAAATATAATCATCTTACAATTACCTTTGGATATTTTACATAAATTGTTAAGGGAAACAGAGTTTTCTGGGGATTTTCAAGATGACATTCTCAGTGTCAAAGGACGCTAAATTGTTGCCAACTAAATTAAAACAAAACATTAAACAACATAGGGTCTATTGGATTCTGAAGTGCTAAAAAGTGCATACAAGTATCATAAAATAAAAATAAAAACACAGCTAATGTAACAGGTCCTTATCAGTATCTTCTGCACCCGTACACTAAAAAAGTAGATTTTTTTTTTAGGTTTTTAATAGATAAAGACATAGAAAAGTACAGTACGTTAACTTAGTCATTTAATCAATGTATCTTTGAGTTGTAAAATAAGTGTACACAATTCTATATTTCTCGCTAGCTCGTTCTGTTTAGAAAATGTAGCTAGACGTATTTGTATGCCATTTATGTTAGCGCTTTTGTAAATTAAATAATTATTATTATTGTTTTGATTCTATAAATAAACGTTAGGAAAAAGAAAAGTAAATTAAAGCTTTTTTAATTCTACTTAATTGTTTTTCATTCCTTTAATTTTCCTTGCTTGCCCATAGCATCTTGGTGTGTGAATTCCCAGAAATTTTCTTAAGATCGGGAATAGTGGACAGCCACTTCCATTGAACTTCAGAAATTTTATCGAGTTGGCCACTGTTTCATTTCTCTTTAAGCGGCCATAGAAAATTGGATACCCTGACAGTGAGTTGACTTATCGGTTTAGCTTACGGGAAGTTGAAAAAAGGTTTTTCACAGATGTAGGAGAAATTCTGAAAACAGTATGCGTCATTCAGCAGTGGAACCTCGTAGAAAAAGGAGATACAGTCCTCGCCATCCTGAGTGTATAACTTGCCATTACTTGGTTGACCTGTCCAAGAGAAAAAGATTTGTTACATCGATATAGTATTGTCACTTGTAAATATCAGTATCAGTTGTTTTTAGTGGACTTGAAAGTGGACTGGAAAGTGGTAAAGCCAATATTAGCTTTGTCTGGACTGTCTGTCTGTCACACTCAGATCTAAAAACTTCTTTAAAAAAAACTTCAGCTAATGTAAGTTCTATTTTCATGCTAAGAATAAACTTAACCCTAATTTGGGATTAAAATCTAAACCAGTCAAACTAATTAAAATTTTGAAAATTTCCTGCACTTCAAACCACTTTCATCTTTACAGTCACATTTGTAACAGGCTGCATGTGTTGATCAGTTGTAGCTAAAGTATTTCTAACAATGATTAATTATACTAGATGCGTGCGTACCTTGTAAGATGTATTACAGTTGCGAGTCCTTTGAAAACATGCACCGTCACAATTAAAAAACCAAGGTACTAACAGGAATGAAGACTTGAATTACCAAGTTGACTCAAGGTGAACAAATAACAAGGATTATTTACAGAATGGGCCAAAGTCTAGTCAGTCACTAATAACGATCTATTCCCCTCGAGAGTCTAACACTGATTTTCTTTTATGTCAAACTTAACCTCTAACCCTACAGTCTATGTCGTCATAAACTGTGCGTTCACTGTCAGTACATAAAAGTGCGTAATTCCCAATAAATTAAACTAGCTGTCTAACACATTAAACACAGAGCAATACATTCTTTAAACGTAAAACTGTACACAATATATTTCAATGCAAATACGCGTGTTTGTTGAATTTACCTGGGACAAAAGTCGCATTAATCCAACTCCCACTGCAGATTGAATTATCGTCTTCCCACCTGTATGTTCCTTCTTCTTCAATGTCGTTTAAACCGATCCATAATATCTTTTTATAGTAATTGGTCTGTAACCATGTAAGTTTCTCCATCGTTTTAACCGTATAAAGATAAGCATCTTTGGCTGGATAGGATAAAAGAATAAATAAAGAAAACTAAAAAAATGATAAAAACAGTGGAAAAAAATGGTCTCATTGTGTTTTCTATTATTTCTACTCTTCCTAAAAATTCTTTACGGGTTCAGAAAGTAGGCCTACACCGGGTGTAACCTGGACGAGTATTTCGAAAATGGCTTACTAGACATAAAGTGAAAACTTTGGTTTGACCGTAATAATGTTTCAAAATATAAATCATATTAACATTAAATTTTGCTAATTTGTAAGTGAAGGACATTTGATACAATGTATTTTTCTGTTTCTCTTCAAGGAAATGTTCCTTTTTTTTATCAAGTAGCATAGAAAGTATAGCATTTCTTACAAAATTTTCTCCACCATTTTTGTTTCACTTTAAATAGTACAGGTTTGAGAGTTTGGCCACTCATCTGATTTCTATAAAACTTTAGCCAAGTTATCGGCTTTACAAAGAGTGTAACGAATGGAGAAAGTGTAAGGGAGATATGTAACTAGCTACACACAACTAAAGAGATGTAGTGTAAACATGAGGTCTGTATATTTTTATCAGTTGCATGTGCTCGATTTAACATAAAAAGTAACATTTTATTATTTTTAACATAAAAAGTAACATTTTATTATTTTTAACATAAAAAGTATCATTTTATTATTTTTAACATAAAAAGTAACATTTTATTATTTTTAACATAAAAAGTAACATTTTATTACTTTTAACATAAAAAGTAACATTTTATTTTTTTTAACATACGAAGTAACATTTATTATTTTTAACATAAAAAGTAACATTTTATTATTTTTAACATAAAAATCTGAAATGCAAGGAAATAAAATGAAAACATAAATAGACAAGCTCGGTATGCGTGTAGAAAAAAATGAAATTATTGTTATATTGATATATTAGAAAAGATACAACAACAGAGCTAAACATGCCCCAGAGTGGAAACCCCCAGGGGGACAGGAAGTTGACGGATGCCAAAAAGAACTTGGCGACCCAGTGTACTGGATGAAGCCGAGAGGACAGGAATGAGCTTGGAAGCCGACAAAAAACTAGAGACCGTGGAGAGTGGCGTGTTTTTACTGAGGCCCTATGTTCCACGAGAAACGCAAATGAAAAATGATGATATTGATAATTATATTTGAAAAACGAAATAATTATTGACTTTGCAGAACCACTATCTCAACATGCAATAAAATTTATAGGAAAAATTAGAACGAAATAGTCAACCCACTCCTAAAAAGTACGTTGCTACGGAAGGTAAAAAAAAAAGAAATTGTTCTATTTTAGATGCAAGAAGTCAATTGTTCCTAACCAGAAAAAAAAATGGGGTGGGGGTTGCTACTGCTGTCGACTTGACGTCTTATTTGAATATTTGTCAGTGTTCGGGAGTAAAAAATACATTTTTACAAAACTTATATTAACTCACTGTATGTTTAGTAAAAAGTTAGTATACGTTATTTTTCCCAAACCCAATTACAGATGAAGTTGAAATTTAGTACAATGAATGAATGATCATCGAAAAAAACAACAACAATTTGTTAATTAACTATTGGTAATTTTTTTTTTTGGTATCCTGAACAACGGAAAGAAATTGCACTTGAAAGATGTGGTATAAGTTGAATTAGTCCTCTTGTGGACTCGAGTCATGAGTGACATTTGTTTATGTATTAAAAAATAATTGTGCAAACATTAACCAAGGAAAAGGAAAAATACATCATTACAGTTTTAGAGGATCCATTTCTATTATATTATGTTTTCTAAACAAAAATTTTGTACATTTATCAACTTGGATTGTGGTTAATTACCTCGACAGCTACTTCTCGCTGTGAAATAATCTGTCATAATTGTTGACACCCACACGCATGCGCTAACGGAACCAATGGTGATGAAAGTAAAACCGTCGCTGCCAAGACATGAAACATAAATCTCTTGACTAGAGCTTAAAGTCGTGTTGGTCGCGTTACACTTGCCTGAAAAATAAAAGGGAGTGTTGGTATTAGGCCTAGCTACATTGGCCAGACTTTCATCTTCTTATCAAACGTTTTCTATGTGAATTAAAATCGAAAGTACAAAGAGATAGATAGATAGAGAGAGAGAGAGAGAGAGAGACCAACAATCATGTGTTTTTCAAGTTGAATTTCTAAGGTTTAATTAAGCAAGGCTTTTAAAAAAATGACATGAAAGATAAAGTGGTGTATTTACTTTTAAACACAATTATGTAACACACACACACACACACATATATATATATATATTATATATATATATATATATATATATATATATATATATATATATACATATAACCAAGCGCAGACTGGCTATATGGGCAATTGGGCAAATGCCCGATGAGTAGGTACCCTATGATCCGCCAAAGAAGAAGCCACATGAAGGGCAGCAAGGCTCTTATTACATTGTAAAAGCTTTTATAAATTCTCTTACAAAAGAGGCATACGGAGCGTCGTGTTACAAACTGTACTTTTTATAAATATTTTCCAAGACTATACAGTGCAATACTAGACTAACTGCAGTTTACAAAACAAGGCATATTGCTAAAACGCAGACAAAACAAAAGCGTATTTCTTTGCTAGCTTCAACAACCGTTGTCTGGCGTTCATAATTGAACAGGCACAATGCCGTGTACTCCTGGGGATGGAGCTACGTTTATCTATGGCGAAGAATTAGCTTACTAAGGCCAAAACAACGAAACTGCAGATTCTTCTTCACCTATCCCGTATAATATGTTAGACCGTTGGGCCACCACACAGGATCTGTAGACAGTCATTCTCCATTTCTTTTTCTTGTGCCTTGGATAGAATTTCTCTCTCTGAACAATTTGTCGGTGAATGAATTGTCAGTGAACGATTTATCGTGTGAACGATTTATCGTGAACCAACTGTCGGTGAACAAGTTGTCTGTGAACTAGTTGTCGGTGAGCGATATGCTTGGTGAATGAATAGTGGTATGAACAAATTGTCGGGTGAAAGAATAGTCGGGTGTACGAAATGTCAGTGAACGAACTGTTATATAACCATTTTTCTATTATTCATTTCTGCCTGTAGACAAAAGTTAACTTACCGACTGAACATTGGTGATTACTGTATGAGTAGCAGGCACACTCCTGTTGCTGACATTTCCTGGCACAGTGAATAAGACTTGAAGCTTCAGACGTACTTGTTGAATAGTGTAGAATAGAGTTGCTGTCTTCCACTTTATGAAAATAGTCGTACTGTATTTCAACTGAGTAACCTAACATTTAAAGAAAAGAATTCGGTCTGGGTTAAATTCATATATATATATATATATATATATATATATATATATATATATTAGGGGTGTACCGGATAGTCGCTCCGGCTCCGGCCGAATATTCGGCACTTTTTCACTATCCGGCAATATTCGGCTCCGGTCGAATATCAATACCGGATAGTAAACCTTATAGTAAAAACTACAGCGTAATACCTGTATTTCTTTTAATATTGTTAGGCGCCTCCACGCGCTAAGTCTTTTCCAGATACGCCAAACGAAGGTAACACTTAAATATTGAAACAACACAGGCGAAAGGCAAACAATATAAAGGTTGTCGACGCTCATAAACGATGTCCAACAAGAAGTTTAAACTAAATCTCCATAATGAAAAAAATATACAAATATTCATAAAGTGGAAATGATTCAATAATGTCAGTTCTGAAATACATTAACATTTTTGTTTCAAATAAGAGAATTTATTTTAAAACAATAAACTATGAAAATGTACCATTTTTTTTTTAGTACAAAGACAAGGCTTGTTAATCTAAATAGAAGTAGTACTGTACATTGTAAATTCGCATTACATACGTAGCAGCGATGTCTGACACAGTCTTAAAGTTAAAGCTTGTCTTGACCTTTGAGTGGTCGAGTTAACATGTAATATTCCTTAACTAAGTCATGCTGATAATCTGTCTAGATGTGCGGGTAGAGGTAGAGAAGAGCAACCCCCACCTCCTTTTGTTTGTTTCGTCCATAACATTGAGTTCACAGATAGCCAGCTGACCACATTAAGCCAGATGTCAACGTGTTGATACTGTCTAGATGTCATTTCTTATGAGGGAATTGAGTTTGTTTAATTAGAGAAGAATTTTTATTAAGGGGACGGGACTACAAGTCTACCTTTATAAGGTTAATCTGGTATGAGTTTGTTTATTATGAGATAGGTTGTCATTAAAGAGTCTGGACGACAAGCCACACCTGTTATACTATTGGCCGGGTAAACTTGTCAATCAAAGGGTCTGGACCACAAGCAACACCTTTCGTACTATTGGCCGGGTAATAAGTTTGTTTACTTTGAGTTAAGTCTGAATTAGGAGGCTGGACTAAAAAGCCAAACAGACACTGACCAGAGGTATCTTTAAAGGGAGGGCTTATTTGTTTAGTCCATGACAATATATTGATAGACATTGACCATTCTTAAGCCAGAATGGATTAACGCAAATTGTTAAGACATATTGACACTGTCTAGAGGTCACTAGATGATGACACTAAGTTTGTTTACTTGGAGAGAAATGTCAATTAGGCCGCTGATCTACAGGACACGCCCCTACAAGTATCTTCTGACACAAGCTACGGGTATAAAAGTGGCTTGTAAGGGCCTTTAGTAAATTGAATAACAATAATAATGGCTGATAAAAGTCATCACTTATATTGCGTTACTTTAAAGTCAAAACAATAGACAACTCTAAAGCAGTTTGCAATGCTTGTAAAATAGTACTGTCACGTGGTAAACCAGGCAAAGCTAAAGACTTCTCAACCACCACTATAAATAATCATCTACCCTCGAAACACCCATACATATTCAACGATATGACTGCATTGAAATCAGCAGTTAAAAATTCTGCATCAAGTAATATCACTACCTGTGCCAGTATGTCTACGAGCTCCAGTGATTTGTCAAGTCTCACAAAAAAGCAGCCACCAGGAATTAAAGAGGTCTTAGATAAAGCTAAATTGTGGGATAGGCTATTAATAGTGATAATGCTAAACGCATTCACTTGGCCATAGCAAAGATGATTGCAACTGACATGGAACCTTATCAAGTAGTTGAGAAACCAGGATTTATTTAACTTTTAAAAGTACTGGAAAAAAGATACACTGTGCCTAGTCGCATATATTTTACAAAACGCGCCATTCCAGATATCTATGACAATATTTCTTTAAAGCTTAGTGAAATGCTATCATAAGTTAAACACAAGTTCATATATTCTACTTGGGCTATCCCGCATGCTACTTTATATTATGAGAATATGATGATATCTGTTAAAAAATTCTGTTACTTTTAATTTATCAATCAGTAATAGAGTTCAAAGCAAGAAATTTAATAAAAAAAATAATATGAATATAGGTATGTTACTTAGAAGATTTGCAAAAACTTCAGTAAAACGAGCTGTTTGAGTCATGTAGGTATTCGGCCGAATATCTAATTTTACAATCCGGTCATATCCGGCTCCGGCCGGATATCGAAAAGTACTATCCGGTACACCCCCAAATATATATATATATATATCTTTCTTCGTGTTCGAATATGAGCACATTTCTCATTTCTGTGGACTCGATTTATATATATTATTCTCGAAAGAAATGCATCATAAAATAACCCATTACCAAATGATTGTATTGTAAAGGAAAGTGTACTTTCATATCACAGTTTAATTGAGAAGCCGCGGTGGCTGGGCGGTAGAGCGCTTGGTTTTACTTCATCTGACCACAAGGTTTGAAAGGAGAACTTTACTATTACAGTTTTATTGAAACATTACATGTGAAATAAAAATTAGATACTTTGATTTCACTATTTTCTTATCAAGAATATTAAAGATTTTATAAGACCGTTAATTTTATGGTTCCATTTCTTTTTTTTCTAAAAATGCAACATTTAGGATATATAAAATCCTGTCTATAAAAAAGGTCCATTTCATGTAAAATAGAATTTACCTATTTTTATTTCTTTAAAGGCAATTGTTATATCTTATCTTATTTTATATAACACAGACGTTACTTCAAAAAAGAAGATGATTACGTCCTACGCGTCATGCATTCAGTCATGCATATTAACCAGTGACTTAAATTCTGCCATATATAATATACTCTTTTTAAGTCGCTGGTCTTCTTATTAATGTTTAAAATGCCTTTAATTATTTTAATAACAGAAAGACTAAAAAAGAAAAAAAAAACATAGTGTACATACCTACAAGATTACACCAAAGAAACACAAACCTACATGATGGAAATAATACCATTTTCTGCATTGAAGTTTATATTCCCATTTGAACTAGTTTCCTCTCAATAAAAGTAAACTTGCTTTTCTTTCAACATCTCAAGCCTAGGACCAATTTGTGGTTAATGATCAAATATAGATTGTTGTGACTCAAATAGAGCATCAAGTGGCGGGTAAGAAGAAAGTATCAGAGCGTGACGGGAGGAACTCTTTTATTATTGAAGCCCCCCACCCTCCCCTCCTATTATTTTTACATCAACTTGAAAACCAAAAATATTTCACCCGTTTTGATGAAGTGTAGGAAGACAAAGAAACAGTCGCTACATCCACTTGGATATTTATGATTGTTGGTGTGCGTGACTCAGACACGCTAAAATAGCCATGCTTGAACATGAATGGACTTAATTATATAGCAGACAAATTAATATACATACTAAAGTTATTAACATTGCTGGTGTTATCTAGTGTGCAGTATACATCAAAGTTATAATGAAAAAAATATCTTTCAATTAAGGTTTCATTCATGGTATACGTAATTTAAATATACTATTTTTTTTTCAAGAAGTCACTGGAAATTAACTACCTATCAAACCTACACGCTCCTAAAAATGTCAATATCAACCTCTTTTTGTCTTCACTGTTGTTTGAAATTTGTTTGTTTGTAAAAATGTTTTACATGTTTCGGATGTTCCTTCAGAGTGGAAGATAGTTACATCCTAGTCCAAACCTCCCGCAGGATGACGGGGGATGGGAGCGGGCAGGGTTTGAACCCGGAACCATCGATAAATCCAAACGAATGTCCAGCGTGCAAACCGCTCGACCAGGCAGCCATCCATCCATCCATCCATTTAGTTGATTGAAGTGCTCCTATCCGCAATGATTCTTTTTCTCTCTATCAATGCTATCAGGAAATTCCGCATTCAATACTATGCTGACACACGCAGACAAACATATAGTAGCCTATATTGCAATAATGCAAGGAGGGATTTCTCTAAAACAAAAAATTCTTATTTTAAGAATTAAGATTTTGAAGTATTATAATCAATGTCCTATACGTTGCATAAAGAAACGAAATGACAAATTGTTTTGCATTTTTAAAGCGTTTGTATGTTTCTTGCAAACATCAAAAGGTTTGATGATAAGGCCAGTCCTTCTTTCAAAGACAAACATTTACTTCGAACGTAAATGCAACCTAATAGCATCCTTCATAAAGTATTTATTGTACGATGATGGCGAGTTAATCTTTCCCTCACTCACTTCTTCACGCCTGCTTGCAAAGTTCTGAGCAGACGACAAACAGAATGGCGAGACAGAAAAACGCGTTGTGGATGTAACCCTTCAACCACAGCAGATCAACGAAGAACAAAAAGTGTGTTATTTTGTTTTGTTTTTCTTTTGGGCTTGTTCAATGTAACCAAAGTCTATAAGATCACAACTTAACGCATTTTGATCGATCAGACTAAACTCACTTTAAATAATACATTTGGAACTAGTTAGTAAGAGTACATTGATCTTTATGAAACAATGACCGAGGCGCTTCGAGACGCTGTCTAATAGAAACTTCGTACAAAATGTATTGCATTTACACTTCAGCAGTAACATTGTTTTTTAGATCAATGATGCCCGACATGTGTGTCGCGGGTTATATAAACGAAAAAGTTACAAAAAAGAAATGGAATTGACATGAAACTATTTTATTAGAAGCCCATAGATCTAGTACTTTCATCAATTATATGAAGTTTCACTTTCTTGACTTTAAGCTAAAATCATATATTTAATCAGACAAAATTATTAGTTTTTAGGTTATCGTTGTACAGATTCTCATTTTTTTTTACACACAAAAAAAATATAAATAGATAAAAAAAATAGTTTATTTTTTTTTTAAATGCACGCACAAGTTTTTGAACCATGTCCTTTTGATTCTAAAATCCATCGTTCAACGTAAATACCACAAGAACGATGAAAGCATTTCAAATTGAGGTTATATAAACGTACTTTGAATTAAATGTTCTCTGTAAGAAAAATAAATCTACACAGTTCAGTGGTCAGTTCACGGACCAAAGGTTTGGAACTCACTCCCCATTGATCTAAGACAGACAACTTGCTACACCACTTTTATGAAGAACATTAAGACTTATTTGTTTAAAACTTTTTTAGATTAGTTTGTCATTTTGCATATTTGTGTTTGTAATGTTTTTACAGCGCCTTGAGCCTACATTTTTGTTTGTTAACAGCGCTTTATAAATAAAATTATTATTATTACTATTATTACAGTTTTTACAATCTTTCACAAAATTCAAAATTTCTACAAAAATGCATAAATTTATAATAATTAAAACATTAGATTTAAATTAAACAGTTTAGTAAAAGAAAAGATAATGTTTTATGTACTTGACATTTAAAATTTACAAAATAGTAGTTTTTATAGGCTATAAATAGAAAATAGATGGCATCTTTTTCCAACAGTTATCATTCTTTGACGATGACCTTTCGGAAGATTGTTTTTGTAGCACAACGATATAGAGAACTAGATCTATATGGACATTTTATTAGCCAAATTTTTTATTTTTTCTTTTAAAAAAATTATATTTAAAGTTAGTAGAAAAATTTTCATTACAGATATAAATTCTATTATAGCATTGCATATTATAAAAAAAATTAAACAAACAAATTATATATTATTTATTTTTTTAAAACACAATAATAAAATTTTTAAACTTGTACTTTTTTGTGTGTAAAAAACAATTTTAGTTTGTATATTCTTTTAATATATAGTTTAAGAATGTTTCCTGCTTAAAATAAAATTATTAGAACATAAAATTACAAAATTTCAACATTTACTTAACGTTGACAAGGAAAAAGTATTTGATATCAAAATAAACACAAAATCAATAAGAAGGAATTAAAATAAAAAATTCAAAGACAATTCGCAGATAAAAATGTCTTCTCATTATGTATTGTCACATTTTTTGGTTAATAAGAAAAGGAATTATGGACCCTTGCAGACAATTGTATGTATAGCTTCACATATTTTAAACCTTTTTTTAGATAGACTTAGAGAAGATATCCCTAGAAGTTCGACAACAATGCATTCTTTCATAGTCAGCGGTGTAGAAAGATGCTGTTTATATATAAGTTCGACAGTACTATGCAAGCCAGAGTCTCTATCCTGCATTAGGAACGACATGCACAAATTTAAGATTATTACTTTGGAAAGCTGAAAGTGAATAGGCGTAACAAAGGTGTCTCACCAACAAATGCTTACGGACATATAATGGGTGCTAATTGGCCAAACCAATTTTCAAACTACAATCTGTTGGAAAATAAAGGCTGTGATGTGAGACTAAAGTAAATATAGAAGAGATCAACATAAATAAAACAAAATAGAAAGCAAGGCCGTGGACGCATATTATGAACACAAGATTCGAGACATTGCCAGTGAACAGTGCACGATGCTGGCGAAGTACTGATGCGGCACTATGCTTTGCAAAAATAGTTTTTTTTTACTTTAACATTTGAACATACAGAATAAAGTTTATTCATTTCATATTTTATTCCACTAGATCTATATGTAGGCCTACAAGCAAATGTTTTTATTTGAAAAAAATAGATTTAGGTCGATTATTATACTATTTTTACATTCACGCATTCGTTTGACTTATAACATTATTATTTCGTTTAAATGTTACATAACACTCTCAGTGACTAGATGTATATGATAGGGACCTGCGAATATTCGATATTCGATTCGAATTTCGAATATTAAAATAATATTCGAATTCGATTCGAAATTATTTTAAATTTTCGAATGTTCGAATATTTTCAAAAAAAGTAATGCTTTTTTTTTGTGGATAATTCAAGCTCGGTTTTGGTGTGCAACTTTCAACCAATGCTGCTTTAGATGCTCAAAAAATCATTCAGAACCTAATCAGTCATGTTCACAGGATTGCTGGCTTTTTTTCATTCATCAACTGTTGGTCAAACTATGTTGTCCAAATATCAAACTGATCAAGGAATGAAGGAATCAAAGCCTCCTTTAGATGTTATTACTAGATTCAATAGTACATATTATTTGCTGGAATGGATTGACCAAAACTCTGTTCCTGTCTCTCTTGCACTTGTAGAATGTGGTGTTAAAAAGAAATGTGCAAGAAATCCACCAAAACCATTAACACAAACTTTACAAGATACTCTGAAAGCTTCTCTTCCAATTCTAAGACCAACAGCAGAAGCAACAACAGTTTTGAGTGCTGATTCCAACGTCAGCATAAGTTTGATCTATCCTTGCATTTTTACATTGAAGGAAGAGTTAGTGTCCAAATCACCAACAGGTCTCCAACAATTTTGAGATGAGCTATTGAAACAACTTGGAGCAAGATTTGATTTGACAATGGATCATCTCCTGGCAGCCACATTCATTGATCCAAGATTTAAACACTACTTATTTTCAGAAGCTGAAACTAAAAAAGCTGTCTCATTTGTAGAGACAATATTGGCTAACTCTGACGGAAGCAAAATTGGCAAAAATTCTGATGAATTGCCACGTGAAAGTCTTGTTCAAGACAGGAATAGGGGAAGCCTTATGGATTCAATGTTCAAGAAAGTGCATGATGCTCAAGGAGATACCAGAATCAACAAAATTTCCACCATTTCTGAGCAAATTAAGGATGAAGTCAGTTTGTATTCGAAGAAAGCAGTTGTAAATCGAAACATTTTAAAAGTATTAATATTTTTCCACTTTTGGCCAGAGCAGCTAGGAATTTGCTTGTAATTCAGGCAACAAATTGTTGATAAGAAAGAGTTAATTCAGTAGGAGGACAAATTATTACTGACCATCGTCACAATCTCTCGGAAAATAATGCTGAAACTTTGATTTGGGCCAAAATAAATAAAGATCTACTTTTTTAAAACGCGAGGGCGCGGTGGTTGAGCGGTAAAGCGTTTGGCTTCCGTACTGGAGGTCCCGGGTTCGAATCCTGGTGAAGACAGAGATTTTTATTTCGGGATTTTCGGGTGCCCTTGAGTCTACCCAGCTCTAACGGGTACCTGACATTAGTTGGGGAAAAGTAAAGGCGGTTGGTCGTTGTGCTGGCCACATGACACCCTCGTTAACCGTAGGCCACAGAATCAGATGACCTTTACATCATCTGCCCTATAGGCCACAAGGTCTGAAAGGGGGAACTTTTTTTTAAAACGCATGCTTTGCAATTTAATTATTGCTAACATTTTAATGTGTTTCAGTATAAATAAACATAATATAATAAAAATTTTGAAGTTCAAGTTTTATTTTACACTTGTTGGTTGTCAAGTTTTTTCAAGAATATTCGATTCGAATTCGATTCGAAATTCGAATATTTTCTGATATTCGATTCGATATTCGATTCGAAAAAAATTTCCTGATTCGCAGGTCCCTAGTATATGATCTATATCGCGGGTATGTAATATGTGTGTAGTAATGAATGGACCTAAGAAAGTAAATTTAAGCGACTCGACTTTTTTTTATATATATAAAATATATAGGCTAGCGCTCCATACGATACCAAAACTGACTACATACAAAGAAGAGCTCGATCATTGTCACTATGAAAAGATAAATCGACTCACAATCGTAAACAAAATCTACAAAACACACCATGTCGATTGAAGTAAGTTAACATTACGATATTAAAAAATCTAAATTTTTCTAACAAATTGAGCATTGTAGGTCTATATCCTTTAAACAATGATCTACTATAGATATTTATTTAGAAACAGAATAGGCTATATATGTCTAGCTCTAGTCTCTCTAGGATAGATTAATTGTACTTGTAACCTATTACCGATAATAACAATAAAAAAAAATTTAATAAAATAAAAATAATATAGATCTAGAAGAGTCTAGTCTAGAATCAAGGGCTTGTAATACTAGATCTAGACCTAGATACTATATAGACTAGTAAAGACTAGATATATCAGTATAACTTACTTACTCACTTAGCCCTTAGTAAGCCTTAGTATTTAATTTAAGTGTAACCCCGCGCAATTGTGATGTCGATAATGAATTAATGATAGAAAATTTAGAAATAGATTTTTACATTTGTCTTGACAGTCTTGTCAAGTGTCGTGTGAACTACTTAAAAGTTGAAGAGTTGAAGTTAATACTTATAGAGAATAGAGTAGAGTAGGTACTTTGACAACAAATTCAAAATAAATATATAAAACAACAGAAACTATCTAGTTATGTAGAGCTTGCTGAGAGGATTACAATGAATCAATGATACCAAATTTATCTTTCTATGTTATATAGGAGCAAAGTTATGCGGTTTTATGTGTTGAAAAATGGATTATAGAAAATATAAAAAAAAACTGTGATCTTTATTTCATCATAACTTTATAACCGTAATAGATAGAAGCTTGAAATTTGGAACACATCTACCCCATTATATGGTTTTTATTTTGATTATTTCACCTCACATGCAGCTAACATTGATTCACAGCTAATTCAATTGTTTAAAAATTGACTTCGATCCTTTTTCTAGAATGCCGATTGGTAGAAACTTCCCCAGCTTTATAATATTTTTAAATATAATAATGTAAAATTAACACATTGATAGCATTCTCTCCACTGACTAGGTTGATCAAAGATAAGCTGTTAAACAATGCATAAATCATTTATATAAATACTTCATATTATCAACGAGAATTATTATGTCTGGCGCCACGCGTCGCTGCTTCATTGACTGACTTCATTAAACATCGTCAGAATGGGCCCAATTTTACCTTAATAAACTAATTTCCTTTTATATTTTGTGTACCTAAGTATAGAAAAAAAAAAGATTTTTAACACCTCTTTAATAGAAATATTGATTTTAATACTATAGTCATAGATTGTTATGGTAGTTATAATTATTCTACTTAACTTTCGAAAAATAGCCTAATTTGGCATCATTTATAACATGTTGGGGAAGGCTTTTTTAATTTTGGAGGACAAAATTTTAATAAAAAATGGGATGAAATAACAAACTTTAAGCATAAATCTAGGTCTAAATTCAATAAAAAATGATCAAACTTGCTTAAAAATGATATTAAATGCAAAATCATTCTTACCTATGACTTTACTTTAAATTTTCTAAATTAACACGATTTTTATTTATTGACAATGTGGTATCATTCAAAAGCTTAGGAATCCTCCTTTAAGATTAGCACTTACAAGGGTTTTTAAAAAATGAAGCAAATGATGTAAAAACAACAATCAATCAACTAGCACCATGGGTTTGGAAGTCTAGCCATTCTGTTTCAAAACTATATATACCTAAGTACCCTAGAATAGAGACATTAGTTAGAGAGTCTATCTATAGACAATAGTCACTATAGAATACTATAGATCTTGATTCTTGAATCTTCTACTCGTCTCATGTATTTATATTCAATGATTATATTATAAATATATCTATAGATCTAGATTCCTAATATAGACTTCTATAGTATAAACTATAATAAACCCTCACTTACACATAGCAATAGAAAAATAGACATGTCAAAAACAATCCTTATATAATTATAATTTTTGATGGCAAGTGGTCAATCAACCTCCAAGGGGTCGTACCCACAGGTTAAGACTTAAGAACCCCTGCTCTAGAGAGTATATTAATTAAATATTATTATTATAATTATATAGATCTAATTATTAATATAATTTATAATATATGTATATAATATATAGGGTGCGTCAAAAAAATGTATATATACACACTTTGAACTGTCATAGACAAGAAATTTATTTCCTGTTCTACAATGCTAAATTTCTGGACATGGAAAGCTTTTAAATTTTTTTGACGCACCCTGTATATATATATACATATAATATGTATATATATATATATATATATTATTTAATTTACTTTTTAATTCTAGACTCTCTGGTCTAGACTTTAGATCTGATTAATTATTATATTATATATTTATAGATATAATACTAGAGACTAGTCTAGAATTTCTCTCTAGAGATGAGTATTTTCCGGTAATGGTATTATTTAATAAACTGTCACATTTAGATTCAATGCTTAAAAAAATAAAGTGTTGAAAATTTTGGTTTCATTTCAAGTGTATTCACTTCTTCATATTTTACTTTAAGACAAGAATTTATCCATAGAAAATGAATATAAATATGAATATGTTAAAGCATGGAATGGGTTAATTAATAAATAAAAAATATAGGGAAAATTGCAATCTAATAGCACCTCTTTTTAATTTTCTTTTTTATTGACAGGATGTTCAGAAACATTCAGTGCATACCCTGGTGTTCAGATCACTGAAGAGAACTCATGACATGTTTTTATCTGACCAGGGTAATCCTCCATTGAAATTTGATGAAAGGTAAGAGCATTAAGAGTGACAATAAGTTTGAAATAGATACACACATTTCTGTTGTCCACACAGGGCTGGTCCTAGCGATTATGGGGCCCTATGCGAATCGGATTGCCCAGGCTTTAGTCTGAGTAGGAATAAGCATAATATCAACATTAAGTTTAAGTTTTGTTTTAAAGTGTAATGATTTACACCTAGAATTAGAACGGGGCCTATGAAAGTCATTCTAATGTTATTTACTTTCTCTAAAACTTGCTTTCTAGCTGCTAACTAAACATTTGTAATAGTGAAACTAGATGCTTTTAAGATCCAAACTTAAGAATCTCATTCAATTATTGACATTTTTTGAAAGTAAACATTTTTATATATAATATATTATAATAATAATAATAATTATGCATGTATATGAGTCCTAAACTCATTCTTTTGCAGGTCAAAGAATATTATTGTAATATATTTAATGAGTTTTCTCTGTTTTGCCTTTAAAATAGCCTTTCCTCCATCACTAATACTGTACAGACAATTCTTTATCAACATTCTAGTTGTAGGGTGTTTCTTCTATGTTTAGGACCCAATAAAAATTTTAAAATCACATGTATCTAGGTTTTAAAAGTTCTTGAAAAGCATTTCGATAACATTTTTAGTAAAAGCTAATACATACATGTACAGTTTGGTAAACATTTGAATGAGAAGAGGTTATGAATTGTTTGTATAAAGACTGAAGTATGTAGGGAACCCATAATTCCAGAAAATTCATTTATCTTTTCCACATCGACAAGCAAATAAGTAAAGACTGTATGCTTAAAATGTGAAGATAAATTATTGTGCTTTCTAATTCTATAGTATTTTTCATATTCTTTATGCATCAGTGAGAAACTTAAACGTCAGATAAAAATTCAGGATGAATTCGGTCCAGTGAAGGAAGCTGCCAAAAGAGAAGTAAGATCCAAACAAATGCAACAAGTTGGAGGTGAGTGGACTAGCCATAGAGCCATATTAATATTAATGTCACATAAACAAATTATGTATTTGTTAGTTTGCACAAGTCAAAGGTCAATCCTCTCTGCTGACGAAGTTATTTATAGTTATTCCAAGAAAAGCTTGGCTCGATCTGGAAGATTTGATCCTATTGGTTGTTTTAAAAGAAGAAGTCACCTGACTTCCGCCTAGAGCTTGGAATCTCAGCGCGAATTAATCAGTGAGAGAAGTAAATTCATAGGAGCGGGTCATGCTTTGTTAGAGCTCTGTTTAATAAGCCTTTGTGATTTTAATTCATATTATTTGATCTACATTGTACATAAGTTGTACTTACGTTTTGTTCAAATAAAGTTCCTGAATATTGTTTTCTACAAGAAAGTCTTTTTAATTGTGAATTCTAGATCTACATTATTCAATTAATTCATCTACAAGACTTGAATCAAGTCGCTTGTCATCGACCACGTGTTCAAGATAGTTAGATTCCCCGGCAATCACAAGTATACTCTCCTATCGGACAGCAACTTTATTATTACATCTCAAGATAAAGTTGGCGAAGTCTTCATTCATCATCGATAGAAGAGATATTATTATATATAGCACCTTAATGATAGGAAAGGTCTTGTGACAATTAATATAGAAGAAAACATTTTGATGTCTTCCCAATATGCGTTCCTTACTTAAACAATCAAGTCCTGACTCACTTATAACAAACTAGTCCTGACTAACTATTTAGTTCTGACTGCTTTATTTATAATAAATTTTTTCTTTCGTCTAAAGATATTTTATAAGGACTTAAATAATTATTTCCTAAATAAATTAATTAATTCCTTCTAAAAATCTAATTTCAAAACTATAAATTTTTGCAAACATTTTTTTAATGGCTATTCTTGTATATTTGCATTCTCCAAATTTAAAGTATTGATGTTAGTTATTTATTAAAACAAATTTCCTAAAATAGGATTATGATCCTGTTTTTTTTTTTTTATAGGCGTAGGAGAAGCCCATAATGGAGCTGTCCAAGGTAACATGAATAGATTTTTTTTTAGAAATACTTATTTATTAAGCTTTCATTTTTCAGCCTAGTTGTAGAACAAAATGAATAACTTGTTTTGAAATGTTTGTTTTTTGTTTTTTTAAGCCTGATTGATCTTTAAAATATCTAATTCTTTGCCTTGTCTAGATAGTTAAAAGAAAAATAATATATATATTTTTTTAAATATTTTATTAAAAATAGTTTTTATTTTCATTTCAGGTGAAAGTGATCATATGAGGTTAGTCTTTTTGACTTTTGCAAACTAGCAGAATTTTAACCAGAGCTATTTTTTCTCAAAGAGCACATTAACATTTCATATTAATCAGGATTGAAGAATAAAAGACATTCATTTTATAAAATATCTTATATATCTCTATATAGTTCAATGTTTACTTCGACTAATGATTTATGAGACTCTTTTTTACAGAAACAAATCTTATTAAAACATATTTTCTATCATAGATATGAAAGAGGTTCCTTCATGTTGATATTTAGAAAATCAAAAATAATTTTTACCCATCCACATCATGTTTCAGAGGCGCAGTGGCTGAGTGGTAAAGCACTTGGCTTCAGAGCCAGGGGTCCCGGGTTTGAATCCTGGTGAATGATGGGATTTTTTAATTTCAGGATCTTTAGGCAGGCACCCAGCTCTGATGGGTACTTGACTTTTTTGGGTAAAAGAAAGGCAGTTGGTCATTGTGCTAGCCACATAACACCCTCGTTAACCATGGGCCACAGAAAGAGGTGACCTTTATATCATCTGCCCTATAGATTACAAGGTCTGAAAGGAGAACTTTACCTTCTCATTGTGTTTCAAATCTTTGTTAAAAATATGATCTTTTTGCTGCTGAGTCTGTTCCAAGGAAAAATAGCATGTTGTTTGTTGTAGCTCTTTGGCACTGTCATACACAGTGTTGGTTATGTAGGGCTGGAGTGCTAGTATGGTCTAAGTTGGATTTAAAAGAAGCATTCAAACAGAATATAATTTACCATTTCATAAGAGTTGGCACAGTATCTATAGAGGGTGGGTGAGTGATAATTTCAAGGTGTGTGTCCTGTTCTTAGTTGAAGGATTTTAGATTGCTTTTTACACTGGGATGAAACTGATACTGTACATATTGTTTGTGTTGTCATTTCTTAGTACATTTGCCTTTGCTTCTTAATGTCCATGTTTGTTCCTCTCTGTGATTGCTGGCTAACATTGACTTGAGAGTGGCTCAGTTAACAGGTCTGTTCTTGTTCTTTCATAGAGACCACCTTCTTTGATAGTCTATCAGCCTTTTAATTTCCATTGATGCCTATGTGCCCATTGTAATGTGGCTGCTGTATTAGAGTTTGACATTATGTGATGGATTATATTAGTGTAGATGAGATGTTGCTAGTCAGTGTTTCAAGAGTGGATTGTAAGTCTGTAAGAACAATATCTGATATTGGTTGTAAAGCTTGTTTTTAACTGTTTGCTATAGTGATTGCTTTGATTTTGGCATGGAAATTCAAGCAGTAATCACAACAGGGTGCACTTATCAAATTTTTTTTATGCTTTTCTTTTGAGAAAAAAACAGGAGTGCACTAAGACCAACTTTATGAGCTTTAGGTGAATTAGATTGTAACGATTGATTGTTTGAGATTAAGTCCAGTATCTATATGTTTGTAAATCTGCAAATTTTTTCTCTACTTTTGGGTAAATGATATCATGGGCTAGTTCATTAGTAATCTGAATCAGAGTTTTTGCTTCTTTTGGTTTGATTTTATTTCTATGTCTGAGTAGTTTGTGAGGTTGGCCATCCCCCGACCTTCTTTACCTTATTTATCTTTTACTACCCTTTAGCTGCTTTGTTATGCCTTGAATTAAGTAAGTAGTTCAGTAGTGGAGTCTATTTCTCAGACTGCTGTAGGAGTTGTTCTCATACCTCTACTAAGGCTTGTTTTTGAATTGTGTCTAATAAAAATAGAAAATAGAAAAAAACACTTAACATCATGTCAGGAAAATGATGGTACAAGTGATGAAACTGGATGAATGGAAATGAATTTCAAGCATTGCATTGTTAAGGGAGATGAAGGCTTTCAATATTATATTATATTTGTGCTTATTGCAGTATTTAAAAAAAGTCATACTGCCTTTTATTTTTTTGTAATGCTATTCTGGGTATTTCAATAGGTTTGACTTGTTTTAAATTAACTGTCTGACTTTGAGAAATTACTCAGGAGATGTTTGCTATGGGTGTATTCAGTGAGTTCTTTAAACCAGCAATTATTACAAGAACAAGTGAAGAACTAAGTCCAGACTGTAAGATAACTTGACACAATATTTAATTCGTAAAGGGCCACTGTCGTGTCTCTATCAATAATGAATGTTTCAACCCAGAAGTACTAATACCAACTGAATCAAATAAACAAACCCCCTCTACCCTTGTCATCACTAAATGTTCCATTCTAAGTCTGTCAACTATGGTGGGTCGCGACTCGCGCTAAATGCCCAACAGTATGCAGTCAATTGTTTCAGCAAATTTATTTTTAATTAATTGTACCTTCCAGTTATAAGTGTCAAAAAGCATGGGCTGTGTGTGGGATAATTAGCTAGAATCTAGACAAGAGACTTGCTTATTTATTATGCAGATGCTTAAATTTTATTTTTGTATTAATGCTATACATTTTATTATGAAACTATTTTACTGATATAACTTTCTTTCTTTTTTTTTTAAGAAATTCATATGATTTAGAACGATCAGACCCAAGTAGTCGGGTAAGAAAAAAATGTCAGCATGCTTTTATTTATTTGTTATATTTATTATTATTTATTTATATATTTAATTTTTTCTTAAAGCTAAAGTGTCACGCTGTTTCAAAATGTGACTTTTTTTGTGTGTATATAGTCATTTTTTTTATTTTGATCTACATACGCTTTTAAAAATCTCCTGTTGAAAGAACTATAATATAAATATTTGACTCACACAGATAACTTTGCATTATACTACATTTGTTTTGGTTATATTTAAACTATTTAAAAAAACAACATAAATTAATTTTTGACATATTTACATAGTTGATAAAAAAAAATGTCATCTTTAATATATACCTATAATATTAAATATATAATAAATATAAATAATAAATATAAAATATATACCTATAATATTAAGTATATATATACCATTGTTGGTATTTTCTATATTTCATTACTAGTTGGTATTTAAATGTGTCAGTGAATTAACAAATACTAGATCTCTTATGGCTTTATTAAACAAGAGTTAACAGGGTTTGTATGTGATGTGGAAAAAAGTCTGGAATTTCAAAAAATCAGATTTCAGATTGAAAAAGTCTGAAATTGAAAAAAATCTAATGTTCTAAAAAAATGTGGACATTTTTTTTTTATTTATGCACCATAACCAGTAAAGTGCTAGCAGCTACATTTGGTTGAGCTGAGGTTTCCTTCACTAGCTTCTGAATACAGTTTAACATGCACAAACAAACTGGCATGCTCATTTCTCGATGCTTTTTCAAATAGAAGATTTCAAGTTTGATAAAAACAGGCATTATCAAAATATCTATCAGCTTAATTATTGAAAATAATACCATTTTCTAAATGAGTGATTTCCATATATATACATAAAAAAGCGTAATTTTAATTATTAAGTGCTGTCATGTTGTTTGAAAAAAAATTGAACATAGGTAGAACTTTACTACCATTGTTTGAATTAATTAAGTAAATAATATATATAAGTATGTATTTAAAAAATTGTTATTTGTTCAATCATTGTTCAAATGAACTTCATTTTTTGTTTAGGCATTGGTTGCTGTAAATATAGGACAACAGCAGATGCTAGTTCCCAAGAAAGCTCCAACAATGCCTAAACCTAATTGGCATCCTCCTTGGAAACTTTACAGGGTATGTTTTCATTTAGATATTACTTCATCCTACAATAAAAGTCTGAAATAAATTCTTGTATTTACATCAAGTGATCTTCATTTTAAGATTATCTGTTTAAAAAAAATGACTGAAGGAGAAGGCTATTGAGCTGTAAAACACTTGCAGGCAGACTGGGCTAAAGTTATAATGAAAGAGATATTATTTTTAAACTCTGGATTATTTACCTACCTTTTGATCATAAAAGCCTTAATGAGTGCTGAGTATTATATAAATGAGAATAAATATTTCACAATACACGTGCTTGATAAATATTTTACTGATTCATAATGAAAATGTATAATAAGCTAAACAGCTTAGTAAATCAATCTTAAACACTTGGTGGCTCTTACAAGGTGTTTTCTAATACATTGTCATGTTGGGTGAAATCTTGTTACATGTTGTTTTATTGTTAACTACGAACCTTCAACTTTCACTGCACTTCATCCACTTGGGTTTTTTAATTTATTGCTCCCTTGCTGCTTGTTTCTGTATTTCAAGTCATTCTAAACATTATGAACTCCAATCTTTGGCCTCTCACTAGATATATAGCAGTTCTATAATTATTTTACATTCAAAACTCGTGCCATATAGACCCCCCCCTCCCTTTCCGATCACCCAAAAAAAAAACTTTCCTAAACCAATATTAAAATTTTGCTTTCTGAGAATTCTCTATGTACCCATAGTAAGAAACCTAAACTGCATATGAAATCCCTATTAATCTATAAAAGAAAATTCAACAAAGTTTCTATGTGCATATATTTGTTTATATTAATCCATGAGATGGGTCAGATTTAACATTTATTCAATCAAATCATGAAGAACTTTTTTTTCCCCCTAGGTTATCAGTGGTCACACTGGCTGGGTCAGATGTCTGGCTGTAGAGCCTGGCAATGAATGGTTCTGTTCTGGTGCTGCTGACAGGGTTATAAAGGTAAAGATCAATGCCTGAATACTCTCTGTACAGTTTTAATTTTTTTTTTTTTTTTTGTAATTTATTTTTTTAACTAACATTTTGATAGATTGTTAATTAGCATTACTTTTTTGTTCAAAATTGACTACTTTTGTAGGAATACTTGTTAAAATATTGTTTTGTGTTTTTAACTAGCTCAAAACTGCTTTATAATTTTTTTTGTATTGGCACGTTGCTTCTGGCTGAACTATTGGGCTATAAAGGAATAAAGTAAATTAGGGACGACAATCCTAATGCAATTTAACATTACTTGTCAATGATTGTGAAAGTTAAAAAGTGAAGTTTAAAGATTTATCTTGCATGAATTTGGTGAAAAGGTAGCACACTTTCAATTAACTCTTGCAATCCATATTTTAAATACTTTTGTGTATGTACCACAGATTTGGGATCTGGCTACAGGAACTTTGAAATTAACTCTCACTGGTCATGTGAGTACGGTCAGAGGTCTAGCTGTGAGTGCCAGACAGCCATATTTGTTTTCTTGTGGAGAAGATAAAATGGTGAAGTGTTGGGATTTGGAACAAAACAAGGTAAAGAACAGTTGGATTGGCTAGTTAGACTTCTCAGTATAACACTTGGTTTACTAGCCGAAGATAAATGGGAGCAATAAATTATTTGTTAGGTGGCTGTTCTGGGAGGCTTATTATATTTTAAAAGGAAAATAATAGTAAGTGTACATCTTTAGTTTTCGTAACTCCTGCTCTCCTAATCGATGGCACCAGTTGATTTGAGCACATTAAATTATTTTTTTTGTTTTAAAACATTAATTTTTGTTATATAAAAAGAGCATGCATTCCATTTAATTCTATACCAAATACAAAGTTATTGAAGTTTTATCCTAGCAGGGAAGTAAACTACAAATGAGGAAAATGAATAATTCCGTCTGTTTATGGAAATACTTACAGAGAGCAAGAGACAAGGAAATTGGTCTAACACTTACAAAACATAATAATGAAAGCAAATAAAATACTACACTTACTACAGTTTCACTTCAACATTACATTTAAAGTACATGATTTAAATGCTAAGGGCATTACAGATATTGTGTGTCTTGATCTGTGTCTTGTGTCTTCTCTGGGTGAAAATTTATGACCCGAAGGGTGTTTATGTTTAAAATCATTTTAATTTTCTTAGAAATGTTTTTCTCCATTAGGTGGTTATTAATAGTTGGTAAGAATGCCATCCTAATATTGCTACAATACCTGAATAGATTGTAACATCTTGCATTCTTTATGAAACAGAAAGTATGAATCTATTTCATGTTTTGTTACAGACTGCATCAATCAAACATTAGGTTAATGTAGTGATTAACTTCTAGTGAATTTGATAACAAATATATTACCAAATTTTGTTTCTCTCCCAGGCCATCAGGCATTACCATGGTCATCTCAGTGCTTGCTATGCATTGGATCTTCACCCTACTATTGATGTTTTAGTCACATGTGGTAGAGATGCAACTGTCAGGGTAAGATTATGTCACAATTGTAAAAAAAACGTCTCATTTGATTACCTAAATATCTTTACTTTGGTTGGGCTTAAAGCCTGGAGTTTATAATACCTGTTTTTAACTACATTAAGAAAATCATATTTTTACAAACTTTAAAACATGTTCTCTATCAAAGCAACTACAATTCACAAGTAACTGGTGCCTTTTTATCTTGTTAAAATGTTTAATTATCTCTTCACCTTTAATCTGCTGCAAATATTGCAATTATATGTTGTTATTTTTAATCCATTGTGTTAGGTTTAAATTACTTTCTCTTTTGCTTTAAATGCTAAAATGGTTTAAGTGTATACAGATGGTGAGGTACACTAATTGATAGTTTGATAACATATTTTTTGTAAGCTAATAGTGTACCTTTTGTTTTTCTCTGTGACCAGATCTGGGATATTAGGACTAAATCCTGTGTCCATACAATGACAGGTCATAGTAACACAGTAGCTGAGGTGAAATGTCAGGCTGCAGACCCACAGGTAAAACAGAAACAACTACATCTTTACTTTTAAATATATGTCTCAGAATGTTCATGAACACTGCTAATTCACAAATTTATTTAAAAAAAAAATTAATTCACAAGGTTATTATTAAAAAAAAATTAATTCAGAAGGTTGTTCAAAAAATAATTCAGAAGTTAGTTATTTTAAAAAATATTTTTCAGAAGGTTGTTATTTAAAAAAAAATAAGTATCAGAATATTCATTTTCTAGAATAAAATACCTCAGTTCTGTATGTTTTGTACTGAATTTTAAGTCATAGTTATTTGAATTTCTTTGGTTAAATTATTGTATTTGGTATCAATTAAAAAAGTAGATGTACATTTTCAGATTTTAAAGTAATGCTTTTATACATGCAGGTGATCTCTGGCAGTCATGACTGTACTGTGAGGCTATGGGACCTGGCTATGGGCAGGACAAGAGTTACATTGACTAATCACAAGAAGAGTGTCAGAGCTTTAGCATTGCATCCAGTACAGTTAGTATTTGTACACTGAAGTATATTTTAATAGCTGTCTTAGTGGGGGTGATAGGCTGTAAGAAAGAGTGAATGTATATTTACTGACCACTGCAGTACCTTCACACTAGAAATATACTCTTGAGTAAAAGTAGACTCAGTATGTTCTTTAATGTCTTATAATAAATCTACAGCTAAAACCACAATTGGCAACATGTAACACCGACTGTACAGATGCTTGACCATAGATAAATATACTGCCATATAAACTCTTTATTGCTGTAAACACTCAACTGGTCCGTCTCATCCTAGATTCTACTGTTCTGGACTGTCTTGATACTGGACTGCTACCAGGGCCGGCCCTAGCAATTGTGGGGCCCTATGCAAAACTAATAGCGCGGGGCCTAGTCTGTGTGGGAACAAGGATAATAAGGAAAATTTAGGATTTTCTATAAGAAAAAAAATTGACTTTGAATTTTATTCATACTTAACTAAGTTAAAAATTGTGATCAAATTAACTGTACTTTACGAACCTTGTAACCTATGGCATATGTACATATGCATAACCATAAAAGTAAATAAAGTATTAGAACTTCCAATTAAAATAAATATTCTCCCGATTATTACATTTTATTACATGAAAGCTGACAATTCCTTTTTTTCTTTTATCGTGCGTAGTGTTGGGGTTTGCAGCAATGAATGACGCCCACAAATGACAATTTCGTTAATTTTTTTAGAGATTTTTATGAGTTTTCATGACGTTTTAGTCAATTCGGGAGATTTTCGTTTATATTTTAAATTAGCGCGGTGCCTATGAAAGCGCGGGGCCAACTGCGACCGCATAGGTTGCAGTGGCCTAAGACCGGCCCTGACTGCTACTATACCAGGCTGGATTTTGAATCATGGCTTCTTTGATCGTGAAGTGGCTTGATTCCAACGCCTTCACTCTATATATAGGGTCTGTCTGGATGATCCCATGACCATATCTGATGTCAATGAGTAGTGTTCACAACATAGTGACACTGAACTTGTGTATGGTGGCCTGCTTCTATGATAGGATTCATAATTTTCATAAATAATTCATATAACATAAAAACAATATGGGGAGAACCAATTATAATAATAATTTATGAAAAAGCTTTTTAAATTCGATCCCATTTAATTCGATTTATGCAAATAGTTCTAAGATGAAAATAATTTGTACATGCTGTTCCAGATATTCCTTTGCCTCTGGATCACCCGACAACATCAAACAATGGAAGTTTCCTGATGGTACATTTCTCCAGAATTTATCTGGCCATAATGCTATTGTGAATAGTCTGGCTTGCAACTCTGATGGTGTCCTGGTTTCTGCAGGTAGATAGCCATAGTTGTTATATTTGCAGATAGCCATAGTTGTTATGCATTTTTTTTTTATCCAGGATTTTATAAATTTAGGTAACGGTACAATAATATTTCCATTATTGGAGGCGCTGTGGCTGAGTGGTAAAGCGCATGGGGTCCCTGGTTCAAATCCTGGTGAAGACTGGGATTTTTATTTCAGGATCATTGGGTGCCTCTGAGTCCACCCAGCTCTAATGGTTGCCTGACATAAGTTGGGGAAAAGTAAAGGCGGTTGGTTGTTGTGCTGGCCACAGGACACCCTCGTTAACCGTTGGCCACAGAATCAGATGACCTTTACATCATCTGCCCTATAGACAACAAGGTCTGAAAGGGGAACTTTAATTTACTTTTACAATAATATTTGTTGATTATAACCTTTAACTAATGTTAATGTTAAAAGAAAATACTCACTCCTATTTCAAATATTGAAAGAGAAATATATTATACACACACTTTTTTTTTGTAATGAAATAACACAGTGACATCCACTGCCAAAATGGTACTTGTACTAGTTGTATACTTTTGTTTCTCTAACAGCTGACAATGGTAGCATGCATTTTTGGGATTGGAAGACTGGCTACAACTTCCAGCGTGTCCAGGCACTTGCCCAACCAGGCTCCATCCACTCTGAGGCTGGGATATTTTCTTTATGTTTTGACCACAGCGGTTCAAGGCTCATAACTGGCGAGGCAGACAAAACCATAAAGATTTACAAGGAGGATGAGACAGCTGTAAGTTTAAGTGAACCCATTTTTTCATTCATATTCATAAAAGTTGAACCTAAGGTAAAAACTATTCAAGGTCAGAAAATTAGTGCAAGTACTATGGTGCGTATGATATTGAAGATGGATGTCCTGGTACCTGTTATAAACCTAATCAAGAAAGTAACTTTTTCAATGTGCACTTATGTACCTCTATATTTATATGTTTTTTTAATTTTGTTTCAGACGGAAGAGACACATCCTATCAATTGGAGACCAGACATATATAGAAAAAAGAAATATTGAACTGCATTTTGTTTTCTGTTTGTAAATAAAAACATTTTTCATTTCATTTCTTTTTCTGCATTTTTCATTGTAAAATCTAAATTCTGTTGTTTCAAATGACTGAAGAATATAATAAAAATTGTCCAAACATATTTACCTTATGTTTTTCTACTTTGTCATAATGAAACTAAAGAAAAACAATTTGGAGATGATATCTGTCAACAACAAGTTATCTTAATTTAAGTCTCAGAAGACTATTAAATGTTAAATAAAAAAAAAATTAAAACAAATCAATCAAATATTAATTTATTATTTGAAAAAACTATTCACAGTATTGGACAAAATTATACTCTTCCACAATCAAGATGTACTTTTACTTTCATCTCGTGCTCTACATAAATCAATTATCACTTTTTTCTTTGTACAAGTCTAACAATCAGTGTTGAGATTTGGAGCTGGCTATCAGACTTTCTACAGCTTTAGAAACTTGCTCCTTGGTCATGTTGGTCAAAGGAAGGCTGGATTCTTTACCTAACTCTGTGGAATATAAGAGACAGCAAATTAGCAAATTAAATGTGAACAAAATCATATGATCTGTGCCATTTAAATGTCTAGGGGGTTGAGATACTGCTTGGTCATGGTATGTCATTCCAGATTGTCATTTTGATGGCCCAAGTAATGAATCCTTGCCATCCAGAATGAGGTTTGGATAGGATGAAATAGTCTTCATTTCTGAAGGAACAACAGACACAAGTCAAGTCTTAGTACCTAAATGCCACAACAGCATGAACACTGATATGATGGTAATATAATATATAATTTCATTTTCAAAATGGAAGTTTAATTTAATTAAACAATGCTTGTCATAATTAAGTTTTATATTTGGTATTTGTAAAAAGAAAATAAAAAGATACATTTCATTAACTACAATATATTTAGATTACAAAATGATGCTTACCATAACGAGCATAAACTTTAGGTTGAACATTCAGTGCTTCTCTAACAAGGAAAGGAAATTTAGGGTTCTGTTTCTTTAGACCAACATAATTGCTTTCTAAATACTCTCTGTTGGAAAATGTAGAAACTAAAACAATCAATTCTCATTCAATAGCATTCAATATATACACTCTAATACTAGATCAAGATTTAGTTTAATCTAGCATATAGAAATACTATGCGGATATGACCCACATCCTGCAGGCCTTAACTTGGGTATTGCTAATCTAGTGGACTGTATTTAGATCTATTTCAACATGGCAAATGTTCCCATGTCAATGTTTTAATACTTTGCCACTTGAATGACAGTAGAGTACACATGAAAATGAGTTAACCAGTTTATCTGAAATATTGATATCAAATGTAAAATACTGTGAAAACAGGTTTACCCAATATGTTCAAAAGTTTTGTTCAGTGCACAGAGAAAACTATGCTGGCTAAGTCATGTCACTCGCATGCCAGATGGAAGAAACCCTTAAGACATCCTACACGCTGAGCTTGTAGAGGGAGTCAGATCCAAGGGCCACCCATGACTAACCTACAGAGATGTCTGTAAGCAAGACATATGAACATCGAACAAAGTATGTGGGAGGAGACAGCCCAAG
Organism: Biomphalaria straminea; assembly: GCA_021533235.1. Taxonomy (NCBI): domain Eukaryota; kingdom Metazoa; phylum Mollusca; class Gastropoda; family Planorbidae; genus Biomphalaria; species Biomphalaria straminea. The sequence continues at coordinate 22,297,448 of JADKLZ010000728.1, forward strand.
AGTGAAGACAGGCTGTACGTGCTGGTAAAAGTGCAAAAGAAACGAAGCTGCATCAGTCAAGAGAAAGATATAAGAAAGCTGCCCTGACAGCTACCCCTAGGAAAGATGCATGCACCAACTGTGGCAAACTTGCCGCTCCAGAATTGGATTGATTAGTCACTCTAGATTCTGACCCACCTCAAGACAAAACCAAAGCCAGTGACTCGCTTGGGCACATCCAATGTCTTCCGAGACATAAGGAGCCATGTATTTAGGTATACAATTTTATTTTTAGGCCCTTCCGGTTGTGAGTTGGGCATTAACCATACCCACCAAAATATCAACTAAATTGTTATTCTCTATGGCTACATATAATAATAAACATAATAAAAGAAAAATTCATCTGACATATATAATATGTATATATACCCTGTAGGGACATGAGGATTAAACAAAAAATCTACTTTAATATTAATTATTATTAAGCTTTTAAATATATACATTTTAAGATATAGATTAAAATGAATATTCCTAAGATTTTTTGATATTTAACTGTTAATTAACATAATCATAATGTAAACTTACAATACATTTTAAGTCAGAAAATATGTTAATGACCCACCCCCTCCTTTTCCTGTTGATGTCTAGATCTAATTCTAAGGTAAAGGATCTGACTTATTAAAATCAACTGTCAATATCATAATAATCTGACCTCATTCAATCTTTAATGATTAGTGATTAGTATATATATATATTATATATTGAATTTTTATTATATACCATGTAGTAGCATGTACTCCATGTAATACTAAATTAGATACACAATGATTAAATTTTAAATGTATCTAAATCTAATATCTAATCTTTTATTTATAATTATATATAATATCTATATTAATTTTTAAAATAAACAAAAATAAATATAATTTCTTTTAATATTTAATAGATCTAGAATCTAGATTTCTATCAAGTTAATCAAGACTTTAACTACTTAAAGAGTCTATTTACGAGACAGTACTACTACTAGAGTTGACTAGAGTCTAGAGTCTATAAGTATAAGTCTAGTAGAGTAAAATTTAGTAAAATAAAAATTTCTAGATCTAGATTCTAGATCTAGATCTTAAATGTCTTAATCTAGAAATCTAGTATACAGAAGTTGTGAACAGGGAATTACTTCAATTACCAGATCTAATATAAATTAAGCCCTATCTAAGTGTTACACGGGTAGATCTGTACCTAATTCCTTTGCTTGAGGCAGACTTAAGGCATAAATGAAACCTAAGTTCTTTTAAATGAGAACCAATTTTTATCGCTGTGGACGCCATTTCGACATTGACAATAATAAAATCATGATTACCGGAATATTCAACGAACAAAATGTAGATTATATATCTAGACTTCAAGATCTGGATTATATCTTTAGAAATATATAAAAATTACCAAACAATGTGAAAATTGATTCTTTAAAAACTTTATATTTTAAAATTAATGTGAAAATAATTATTTAATAATAATAAAAAATGTAAAATAAATTCATCTGCTACGAATAAATCAAGATTTTGTAATACTTCAAGGGAATTAACTAGGAATAACAAAATTGATTACAGAGTATATCAGGCTAAATGTTTATATTCTTGTTGGCCTACTTTTTTTCCCGACACTGTGACCCTAGTCTTATTCTAGCTGTACATAGACCTACACTAAATATAGATTCTAGATCTATTCTAGCTAGAACTAGATCTGTTTCACTGATGATCTGGATGTGTGAAGCTTTTCTTTTTGTTTTTTTGTATATATAAATAATAAACTTTGAAATTACAGAATTTCAAATAAATCTAGATAGAATCTAACTCTTTCAACAATTATTAATAATTATTATTATACTAATACTAATAGTCTCAATAGACAAATGTGAACAAAACAAATGTCAAAGTTAGATTAGTTAGATCATCATTAGATCTAGATCTAGTAATTAGTAATATATTCAATATAGACTCTAGACACTCTAGTCAGACAATAGTAGTGTAGACAGTGTAGTCAAATCATGATTGTGACTGAGACTGAGTCACTGTCAAATGATGACAAATGATTCATGAAATATAATTTAATCCAATAACAATAAATATCGGATATAATCATATCTACATTCAATATCGACATTATCGATCTCGTAAGTTAACTTTACCAACTTTATAATTTATAATGAGACTATATCTAGACTCAATGTATAGAGTCTAGATATTATACCAATTATAGACTATCAGTATAAATAAGAGATATATATATAAACACTAACAAAAAGCTGCAGGTGACTGTGTGTAAATTGAACCAGTCCCCTTAGCAATGTTTTGATGTCTATTTGACTGCTTATTAAATCTTACAGGAGGAGGGGATGTGCAGTCAGTAATCTTACAGAGAAGAAGGAGATTCTCAGTCTCATGCTGGCATGTCCTTTACCACTGTCAAAGAATTTTAAAGACGGCACCAATCAGTGTGTTTGTAAGGGGGACTTCATGTTGGTTAAGTGCACTGAACTTGTTAAGAAAAAGGAAAGGCGGTGGGTCATTGTGCTGGCCACCTGACACCCTTGTTAACCATAGGCCACAAAAACAAATGACCTTTATCATCTACTTTATAGAAAACAAAGTCTGAAAAGGGTAACTAAGCCTGATAGCATAGCTATAAAAACACATTTATACAGGATATGTATGTTGACTTTTATGATATGCACTAGTCTGTTTAGAGGATAGATTTTATCATGCATCCTTGACCTTAGTTGTCATGCATCATCTCACATCTGTAGGCTTACATTTAAAACAAATCAACTGCCAGTGTTTTTAATCATTGTTTCGTGCCTGTTTACAGTGATGCATGTTTTAATGGCCAATAAATGTAAAATTAACATTGTTCAATTAATTCAATCTGTTTCAATCAGATCATGTTCATATTCTTGTCTTCTTTATTCTCATTATTATGTTGAATGGTTCAGATGACTAGACCAATGCCTGAGATGAACTGTGTAGTGGTATCCAGATCAGGCAGCTCCTCCAAATAGTTTCTCTTCTATAGGGATGTTTTTAGGCCTAATTTTATCTTCAGGCCTCTTGATAAAGAATGCAGTTATGAAGGATATGTTCTCCTTTTCATTTTAATTGTAGAAAAAAATTTGTTACTTTTTTTCTAACTTAAGTTGAACACAGAAAATATTAATAGAGAGATAAGAAAACTGGGTATATATACTAAAAAAATCTTTTTATTTTTCAATATTTCCACATTTTTTTCATAAGAGCTCTAGGTATACATCTTAAATAGATTAATGCTTGTATTCAGCAAATAATCCATGTTGAAAATGTGTAGCTACTGTAAAACTTTTTTTTTTTTTATTCTAAACTTGTACTGTTTGTGACGGGTCGCCGCGTGTGATGTGTATTTAGCTTGTTTGGTGTCTAGGGGATGATTATTTTTTAGTATATCACACACTGACCCATCAGCAGACAAATCGGGAGCAGACACGCAACTAGACAAGCAATTAAGAGAGATACAAATGATAAAAGTATAAAGAATATTTATTTACATAAATATTTACATAAAAGGATAAAAAGGGGAGGATTTGTATCTAACTCTGAACTATGCTATGTTTAATCATCACTTATGCACGTAATGAGAGAATATGTCACTTTGTCCTTGGTACTTAGCTCTTTCTGTCTTGGGTGAATCGTAGTTGTCTGTATCCTGGCTTCAAGTGGCGTGTCTAGCGGGTAGAGGGACGCCGATGATATAGTCCTTGTGGAGGTTCAGTCCAAAAGTTCCAATATCTGTAGTGGGCACAGTAAGGCGGGTGGCCGGTTACCGTGGGCACCAGTGTACTGCGGGCAGAGCGGATCTGCCGTGGGCAGCGTAGGGCAGGATGAGTCCAGTGAGTTGGCGGAGCTATGACGTCTCGCACAGAGCGGATCTATAGGGACGTCGTACCTAAGAGGATGACAGGCGGACTGTCAAATAGGCAGGCTTGAGCCGATAGCGCCAAGTGGACGATGAGTAGTGACTTTCAGCGCTGAAAAGCACTTAATAGTACGTGATACTCGTAGTGGATCCAAGTGAGCAGGCGATACTGATTAGTACCAAATGGGCAAGTTGGCAGAGTGGGCCAAATGCAATTAGGCAATGCTGGACAGCTCTAAATGGGCAGATGTGTCAATACACATAGGCATGTAGGCAGGTCCTAGTAGGTAGTAAATAGGCAAGTAGGCAGGTAGGCGAGTAGGCAGACACCTAGGGAGGCTGCGGATAAATAAGGACAAGTTAGGACATGTCTCTCATGCATCTTGTCGATGCCCTCGACTGAGGTGCATTCGTCAGATTGGTGAAATTGCTTTAGTGCACATTGGGGGAAAATGATGACAAATGGTATTTGGAAAAATAGAGGGCTGATAGTAGTAATATAAAATGTACATAAGAGGGGAAAAAGTGATATATATATATATATATATATATATACATAAAGGGGGAATAAGAATCTCAATAAAATACAAGTAGAAAGAGCATAAAAGGGGGGGGGAGAGGGGGAGAGAATTGGACGCTGGTGGTCAATGACCGTGACGCTATTGTCTACATACGGCCGGGGCCATGACGTGAACAACGATTGTCCGTTCAAGTGGAGGGAACAACTCTTGCAAAAGCAAAATGATTAAAATGAGAGATGTTTCTTATATCTCTTCAAGGCGACCAGCCGAGATAAAGAAAATAAACTAAGATGTACATTAATGTACAAGGTTGCGTCAATTGTCAATTGAGCAACGTGGCAATAATATTGCCGACATAGGTAAATGTAATATATAAATATATACATATGCAATGGTCAAGTTTCCTACTTACGACAGTGAGAAATACACAATGCACAGATTAAATATAAATGAACTAAATAAATACACATGACAATATCCATAATGAAATATACACAAGCTAGATAAAATGGACTTGTAATTCACGCAGACTCACCACAAAATATTCCTCTAAGAGAATTAACAAATGAAGTAGTCCAGGCTCATGTGGCAAGTGCCAGCGGGAGAGTGAAATGAAAATGAGCTAGTGTCTACTTTGAAATAGATTAGCTTATAAAGGTCAGAGGTGAGAGCGGATACAGGAAATGTGACAAGATAGGGATTGTCTCTCACGTGGTCGGCTCGAGACGAATATTTCTCATATTGGAAAGAGGCCTGAGATGTGCGGACACACCTTGGAGGGTCGATAGACGTGTGGCGTCGAATGATCTCTTTGATCAAGGAGAGAGAGACACGTGCTGAGGCGGGAGGAGTAATACATTACATTCCTGCCCATATGGTATCAACTGGGAGGGATGGGCATCCGGCCCTCAAGGCGAGTGCCTGTTTGATCTCTTCCCATGTCAAGGGGAGATAAGCGAGGAGTGGCGACAGTCATGGTCCATGCGCTAGACTTTGTTTAGCGTAAATAGGAAATAGGTGCGGTTTTGAAGAAATAGGGCGTAAAAGGGGAAATAATTAAAATAAAATAAATAAATAAAGATAAATAATAATTAATGCTGTGATAAAAGTGAGCGAATCTGACGGCGAGTTTTTGACTTGTCACACTGTTAATACCTGATCACTGGTTTGTAGCTAGCTATGAAGTGCTTGTGCTACTAAATCGTTGTAGGAATATTAAATTCCTAATGTAGAACTTGGGGACAGGGTGGCTGAGTGGTTAAGCACTTGACTTCTGAACCTGGAGTCCTGGGTTTCAATCTCTGTAAAGTCTTGGATTTTGACTTTCTGGATTTCTAGGGCGTCCCTGACTCCACCCAACTCTAATGGGCACCTGACTTTAGTTGGGGAAAGTAAAGGCAGCTGGTCATTATGCTGGCCACATGACAACATGCTCTTTAACCATAGGCCAGAGAAACAGGTGACCTTAACATCATCTGCATGGCAAGGTCTGAATGGAGAAAGTTTACTTTTGCTTTAATGTAGAATTTGAAATCAACTTGAACAAACCTTAATGTAAATTGTATTAATACTGTACACAGATTCCATGTGAAAGTAGATATGTATGTAGAAACAATGATAGTTAAAACAAGATCTATAACTCAATACATATACACATCCTCTATGTCTCACTCCTCTTGCTAGTCTCCACTTCAGCCTTCACACCATTTTTTTTTATTCCCTTAAATTACCACAGACCACCTTCCAGTTTCATCAAAAACTCTTCATCCTATACAATCAAAACATCTGCCATACTTTTGTCAAGACTACATATTGAACATGCACCTATGCTCCACAATGTTTAAAATAATTTTTCTTTTGTTGAAGATGGCTGATAAAATGACCACCAAGGATATGGCAGATGCAGTCAATACACCACACAGATTCCAGGCTTTTTATCTTGGATCCATGCCAATGGACCGGTTATATTCACAGACAATGCAGCCCTGGGTCATGGCAGAGGTTCGAAGGAAGAGACAGGGCATCAAGGATGTTACTCTTGAAGTATCAGGGGAGATCTTGAGAGTCATGAACTCAAAGCAGGAAGAAAATGCCATTTTGTTGGAGCACAATGTCAAAGGGATTACAAGATTTGCAAAACTTCACCAGGATCCACTGTGTTTTGCATATCTCACCAGGTACCAACTGAATGCAGACTTTGAGTGTCATGTCTTCCTGGCCAAATCAGAAGAACTTGTAAGTACCTAATAAATGATTTAGTATTTGTTAACATTTGGACTGTCTCTGTAGTAGCCTTACTACTCTTTTTTTTTTTTTGACTGCTTCTCTATTACCTGTTTTCAATTAGACTGCTTCTCTATTACCTGTTTTCAATTTGACTGCTTTTCTATTACATTTTCATTTTGACTGCTTCTCTTTTACCTGTTTTCAATTTGACTGCTTTTCTTTTACCTGTTTTCAATTT